>VTPC01006002.1:7574-21856 GCA_011009095.1 Ignelater luminosus
TTTTACTTCTTTTTCAAAAATCTGGCGGATAGGTATAAAATGCAACTCAAACAGCAATTAAATTAAGACATCAAGTAAAATTAATTTGGATCCCGCTTTGATGTCATTAGATTATGCAATATTAGATATGGGCAGAGCAATTTTTTTGAGAAAAGGATCAAATTATTTAGAACTCCGCCGAGACCCAGGTCTCACTTAGTGACCACAGCGGATACAGGCAAGGACCCAGAAAAAACCACAGAAAAAAAATCATGCAGGCAAATGATGATAGAGTGGATCTCGATGTAAATAAAAAATCAAACGGTAGTCAAATCAACGAAGGCGAGTAGTATAACCAGTAGAAAAGACCAAGAAACATGCGTTAGAAAGGAAAAAAGTACAAATACGCAAGCAGAGACACTGTCAACATTTTGTACAAAAAAAAAGAAAAAATATGCAAATCCACAAGAAAATAAAGACAGAGAACAGCATATTTGATATAAACAAGGAAGGCTAAATATAATATTAAATGCAATCAGTAAAATGACTAGACCGTTGAATAATATTGTGAAATCAACACTAGGACCAACATTAAAGAAACTTCCTGCATGCTTACATTATACATGGACGCATAGCAAAACGGTTGTGCACGAGAAAATGGGTACAAGAAGTCACACAAGATATATTAGAAAGAAAAATTGGTCAAACTAGAGACCCAAAGCTTAAAATATCAGGAACTACAAAACTATAACCCAAGGTCACAGTATGAGAAAGTAGATGCTAGCACCCAAGCGGCCTGGATGGGTAACGTACACACAAACTTAGATAAAAGACAAAGAACAACTAGACATGGCACCTTATAACACAGGAATGGATAGAAAAAAGCTTTTGGGGTATAATAGAAAAGGTGGTTAACTCGTTAATAGGTAACTTGGGAAGAGATGTGGCTTTAATATTGAATGCAGAAAATGGATACAAAAGCCACTGGTACAAAAACTCGCTGATATAGAACTAACAGTAAACAACATATTAGATAAGGATAAGCTGCAACCAGGGCTGTGGTGCATACTGTAGTAACAGTGAACACTGAAACCTAGTACGCAACCCTTCCTTGTTGATTCCCTAAAAGAAGAAAAGATAGTTGCCACAGATAGGATAAAGCATAATATAGAGATACCCTACCAAGCGTAACCCAGAGTAAGGAATATTATGAGAAGAAGGAAAAAACGAAACTTCTTAAAAAGATGCTTGAATGCATTTTTGTTCACAGTAAGATTAAATCAGAATATGTTATAGCAAGGAAATGGCTAAATAATCAGTGCTAATATAGGCATACAGGGAAAATAGGAATTACAAAGAAAAAACAGGAGAAAAACGAAAATACATCAAAACGTTAAAGAAAACAAGAGAAGAAAGAAGAAGAAAGAAAGTTAACGTCGAGACCGCACAAGTAAGTTTAAGAGCTAATATAGCTTAGGTAAGATGCAGGGTATTGTCTAGAAGTGCTTAACAAACTACTAATTAAATTGGCAAACGTCCCCGTAGAGTAGAAGAAAGCTCGACTAGTATTGATAGAAAAACTCAGGAAAACTGTGGAAAGAAAAAAATATTTAATTATCTATGAATATGTCATAAGTAACAGAACAAAAGAGCAACTAGAACATACAGGAAATCTGAGGAAGGACAAACTTGGAATTAGAAAAAGAAGTACTCTTGATGCATTAGAAGTGGTGAGGAAAACCACAGAAGAATCTAATAATGGGTACTATTGAAGTAAGGATATTTACTTCATGGATACACTGGACATAAAGAATGCATTTATTACGGTACCATGGAAAAAGATAATGGAAGGATTAGTTATTCAGAGTTTCCCATATAGCTTTAAAGGCTAGATGGGTTCGAGTGACCGAAATGATGGAAATAAAGGTCAAAAGAGGAGCCTCTCAAAGCTCAGTTTTCCTTTAAAATGTTTTTATGATAATATACTCCGCCTACAAATGTCGAGGGGTACAATCGTAGTAGGATATGCGGATTATATGGCTATTTTAGTGAAACGAAGAGATTGAAATGAGCTACGCGTTAAATCTAATTGCGCAACCAAACAAACCGTAGCAATGGTAGCTAGAAGAAAAGAAACTAAATATTTACGTAGGCAACCTTCAAATATCAACAACACAATCATCTAAATATCTAGGTGTTGTTAATAATAAAGATATGACAATGGCGAGACAAGACATGTACATAATTAAAAAATTGGGAAAAATTGAAAAACAATTGATTAGACTTATGCCAAAAACGACAAATACTAGCTTTGGTAGTCTATTCTATTCTCTATTTTAAAGCATACAAAGAGTGTTAATAGGAAGCGCATACAAAAGAACATTTGAAAGAGGGAAGTTTAGACTCCTATATCTTATTGACACTATCACGACGGTACTAGAGGCACTCAGAAAGAAAATACGATAGTTACAAGTTGGGAGGAAGATTACAGAGAGATAATACGGCTGTAGGCCTAGCAAATCAACAATGTGCCCTATGATGAGAATCAAAAGAAAAGCGAACTATATAAGAAAAAAAACAAGAAATAGTGTGCCCTCATAGTAATGTATATCAAGATTGCAAGAAAGCATCAATAAATGAAAAAGAGGAATATTGACAAACAGCTGATAAAAATAACGGGACGATTACGTATGGAGATAAAGAATGTGGGGTGCCACACACATTATCGATTACGATAGTGTGATAAACACTAAAATATCCAAAAACATGCAGACGCACAGCAATAATTGCAAAATGTTGGAAAATAAAACAGAGAGTATAACTCAGAAGTAGTCCCAATAAAATGGAGATAATAATCTTAAATGAAGGAACAACTCAAAGAAATCAAGGTTATAAGAAACAAGGATTTACATTAAATACCTGAAATCTTCGACAAGAACATGAGAATGATCAAATAAGTAAAATGTTAGCAAAAAACAAATTGAAATAATTATAAGGGACAGAATAACTAGGGGTTTATAAGAAATCTGTTGATCCCGTAACAACTTGGTTGTCATCTCAAATTTTTAAGTTGAAAAAGAAAGTAGCGACACATAAAATGATGTTTTGTTTTTTTATTAACTTTTTTTGTTAAAGTTGAACATAAAATAAAAGAAATAAATTCTGGTTTTTTCTAACAACGAAGGTAACAAGCCTATAATACTAGTAAATATAAGAGAAAAACATTTCTGTTCATTTCAGAGACATTCTGTATAACAACATATTATGGAAAATGAAATTCCATTATGCTAATTGTTTTGTATTTTTTTCTAGATTTAAATTCTCTTTTTATAGCTGAGTGGATTATATAAAAAAATCTTTCCTTAAGTATATTATCCAAATTAACACTTAAAAAACTTGAAAATTACGAAACTGACATGCAAGGTTTTAAAGGCATTTATTTGGTTTAAAAACTATAAATAGTAAGTTATTTTACATTCTTTTTAGTCTACTCTAATATTTTCCATAACAAAAAGTTAAATTTTCCAATTTTTTTTCATGTTAGTGTATTTAACAAACACCATGATAAATTTTAAATAAAAAAGGCGGCTGTGTATTTGGTCATTTCAAATATTTTTATGATGAAAGGTATGCAATATATTTGACAATGTCTATGGCCAGACACGCTGGAATTCTTTTATTTCGTAGGTATTCTTTATATTTTCAGTATGTTGACTTTTTTTTCGTTGCGTTGATTTAGGGATAATAATTCAGTATTAAAACCCAAAAAGCTTATATTTGCTTAATTTAAGATTTAATTGCCTTTAACAAACAATAGTTCATGTTTTAATATCATTTGATAATTAAAAAATTGCGGAAAGCCCAATAAGTAGATAGAGCAATATGATGACCTTTACTTATCGATTTTCTTTGTATGAAAACAAAAAAAAACAAAAACGGCCTTTTCGCTACTGCATTCAAGATACTATGGAATTGCAGTTATTCGGATATTCAAATCTAAAATTATGTCTTAATTAAAATCATTACTTAGCTTTCAGCGTCTTCATAATAAATTCTACAAACGTGCAGTAAGGATTAAACAGAACATTATTACTCACTATAGTTTTTCGCAGACTTTATAAAATTTTACTGTTATTATCGTACAAAAGATAATTTTGTCCAAAGTTCTCAACCTTATTAAACGTTTTTCTCATGAATGGTATAGCTTTGGGGTTCAAACGCTTTATCCTTCTATTGGAAAGAAACTAATAAAATTGAAAAAATATTATTTTCTTATTGTCCAGGGCCTACACAATCTTCTAAGTTATTAGTAACATTAGTATCATTATTTATCTAGATCTCCAAAAATGTAACAAAAGAAAGTCAATATAAAACAGTGCGAAAATAACTACAGTTACATAAAAAATTAGATTACTCGTATTATCAATATCTTCCGTGCAGATTACAAAATAAAAACGCCGCTGTATTAAAATCGTATGACTACATTACTAAGAGGATAATAAATTTTTCCGTTATTTACACCTGCATACAGTTTGCTTTTCTGGTTTTTGCGTCGAGATTAAAAATTATCTGGCTAACTGAGAGCAAAGTTCTTATTGTATAAAGCTTACGGTACAGGGCAGGGTGTTGTGTTAGATAATGAGGACAGTCGCGTTACTGCTCCCGTGGGTTCCTGTCATCACACTAATCCGTTGCCTCCCGTTTTCCACAGTATTCTATCGTATCTACAAGGGCCAGCAATTATAGAATATTAAAGTATAACATATTAAAAGTAAAATTTATATTGTGAACTTGCTTTTTTAAAATAAAATATTTAACTAAAATAGATCTAAGTAAGTGTAAAGATTTACTACTGTCTTGATAATTTATCGATTAGGCAAACCGTTTGCCCGCTTTAGAACGCAAATCAGGATTAATACAAAAACATATCTAGAAAGCAAAATAATCAGGAACCGCTTAATTTAACATTTTGCAGTATCGTTGAATTTCAGCTCCAATCGCGAAACTAGCTGTAATGATCTGCCAAGCAAGCTTAAATATTGCTTGAAGCAAGTTTAGTTAATCCTTGCATAATTACAGCTATAGTTTGCTATATTTACGTATAAACACCCTCTATTTTCTAACATTCATTTATGTTATTTTTACAATGCTTGATGATACTTTCAACAAACTAATTAAAAATCAGAAAACTTTTTTTAATTAACTTCTTTAAAATCTACTTGCACGATGAATATAAGTTAAGTCTTTTATACAAAGAAATTATAGTGGAAACAAAAGGTTCTCTGAAAAGAAAATATGGCATCATGGGAATAAGCAGCTCTGCAATTTTGTTTTATAGTATCTTACCAAGGCTCCCAGGTGAGCTACAGATATACTAAATCCCTATCTAGAACACCAGTCTTAATTAAATAAGATCGCAATAAAAATTAAATAGAATAGTATAGAAATTGGCCATATAATATCAATAATAAAATTTAGATACTAATAATTGATAATAATAATAATAATAAACAAGATCTTTAGTTTCTCAGAACACTATTTCAATATAAACTAATAATCACACAAAAAAGACGGAGTTTATTAATGATTGGATTTTATATTTGGGTTACTCTTCCACTTAACCAATAAAAAACTAAAAGGAGCTGTCTATTTAAAAAACAAATCTTATCTATCTTTAAAGTCTAACAATATTTTCTTTGAATTATGCTATTTATGGCTGGTACACAGTTTGACTAAAATATAATTGATTTTTTGAAACACCCCAAAAACAAACAAGGGACTGTTTTATATCTGGTTCGAGTTTTCAAGTTTCCCAAACGTTCCTTGTAGGGTTTAAACTTGATGGTTTGGTCATTTTGTCAAAGCCGGAATGTGCAACTAAGCAGATTTTCATCCCTGTACATCACTCAAAAAACAATTTAAGCTTCATTGCGAAAACTGGCGAAACTTATTCCACTTTTAATAGGATTTTTTTGTGAAGTGATTTCATATTTTTATTTATAAAATTACATTTTTCAATAGTCTTTTGCTTCTTCAGTCTGTATCAAACCATCTACATAGAAAATAGAAAGAATCGTAGTTCATGTCCTTGGTGATAATTTGAGTACTACAGTAGCTTTTTGCTAAACTGTACAACATTATTGCAAACCTAAGCTAAACGTGCCATAATAATCTAAACTAAACGAAATGAATTGTAAAAACCAGAAGATAAAAGGTTTCTGAAGATCTATGCTACTAGTTCTCTGCGTTTAAAAAAGGGACTTCTTGTGAAAAACGTTTTTCTCATGCAAATATTTATTAGAAATTAACAGTAGTGGAAGTAACAATTCGAGCATCAGGAATGATCTAGAAACACTTATTGCTAATGATATTAATCAAATCAAGCCTCTGGGATTTAGTGAAATTGTTTATGTATTACCTTTGATTTGCACCAACTCCATCAGATAACTTTTTGGGGGGATAATAACATTGGTTTAAATGGAATAGAAATCGATGCAGACCAAGCTGTGTTTATTTTTTAATATTGTACATTGTTGCCCGAGAAGACTTTAGAACTAGTGCACACCACTCTGTGATGTCGGTTTCTTCTAAATAACTATGCAGAAATGAGAATTATACTGCAGGCTATTACAACAAAATCAGATACCGTAATTATATGTAGTTTAATTCTGGAATTACGGAACAAAGCTTTGTATTTTTGATATGAACCGACTGTGGAAAAACAAAACAAACCAGATGAACCCTCTACTATGGTGTTAAGAAAGGTATAAACCTAGGAGGTTCTTTTACCTGAAATATCCCTATACTGCCTTTTAAGTACATGCCCAAAAATCCATCCTTTTATCGCTTTTAGTTTTTTCCTCTGAAATTGTTTTGTTAAGCTTCAAACTCCAAACAAAAAAATTATTTTGATGGTATTTGTATATAGTATCACTTTCTCTATTTCGGACATACGATTATAGAACCAAACTCGACTTTGTCTTTGTTGTGTTTGTTTCTATGAATTTAGTCCGATAAAAAACAATGACTTACTATTACTACTACTACTACTACTACTACTACTACTACTACTACTGCAAAAACTGCTAGGACTGTGCCGCCTGCACACAAGCAAAGTAATTCCAATATTTATGGGTCTGGAAGGCTAGATCTGTCTGAAAAACTTTACTAGAAGGAAAAGCCCAAAAAAATACAAACATTTTGAAAAACCATTACGACGTATAATGAGAAAGTCAGTCGTGTTTTAAAACTATAGTTTGTTCAACAAGATTTCGGCCAGAGCTCTTCATTAATTCCACTTTGTAGGTGGTCCAAGTTGGAATCTTAGATTGGTCTAGGAATTCTGATTTTCCCGGTTTTAAATTTTCCGAGTCTCGAAAGTTACCATGCAGCTTCTCCCGGGAATTCCCGGGACTCGGGAATTATTTAATGAACCATATGCCTACAATTGGTAAGTATACATACGCTTTTCTTTTAATTTGCTATTTTATTCCCTATAGTAAATGCAAATGAAGAAACGGATTCCTTCTTTGATTGCATTTTGTAAGGATAATGCTTTCAAGTAATAACTAATTGATTTAATGAAAAAGATTATTCTGCTTTTTTTAATGAACACGCACGATTTCATTTGCATCTACCACATCCTGTTAAAATAATAACAATAGTAGACTAAATACGAAAGTGTCTTTATTCAAGCTTCTTTAAAAAAAAGTATTCAAGAACACAAGCGCATTAATAGATTTATCTGATAAACTGTTTCGAATTTTTCTGACAAATTTTTCGGAAACTGAAAATAGCCTTTCGTTTTCCGTAGAAGTAGGCTTTATAGACAGTAGTGCTCTGTAAAGCAACTCCAAGTCCGAAGGTCTCTTTCCAGTAACTTCAAAGATTCCAAATTCTTTCCTTAACGTTCGTTTGAAATTTGTATCCTTCTTTGAGCAGCTTTTGCTTACATTTTCCAACTCCCTGTCCAGTTCATCTTTCAAGGTCTTATCTGAACTGTTTTTGTTCTCCATTTCTTCTTCTTACCTTTCTTGTGATGTACAAGCCTCCAACTTTGTAAACTTGGAATTAAACAGTCTGTCCATCAACTGTTCTGCAAAAGTATACATTGAATTTTTACTACAAAAAGAGAAAAACTCTTCCTTTTTGATATTATCACGGTTTTGTAGATATGTAAACAGTGTGATTATTTTCTTATCCCGTCGTTCCCCAATTCTTATTAGTAAAGCCTCGCATGTTTCATTGGCAAGGCTGGTATCAAGGGCTTTAATTTTCTTCATAAGGAAATTGATTACAATTTCTGCTGACAAAAGAGTAGCATCTCCGTGGCTTCTACTGCCACTTTTATGGGAGTCAAGACTTGTATTATGCTTTCCAAAATAGGAATATTTGCGTCAGTTAACTTTTCTATCAGATGCAGATCTATCAGAGACTTTCTGATGCAATTGTTCAATTTTAGGAATCTTTCAATCATTCCATTGAGAGAGTTCCATCTAGTTCTGACGTCTAATAATAAATTTAATACTTTATAGAATTCTTTTTGCACATATTCTTGCAAGACAATATTTTTCGTTAGGCTATTTCGGGAAATACGTATAATATTTCTAACTTCGTTAGTTGCATTTTGAATATTAGACCTGAGTTCTAATATGACTAAATCTTGAGGTTCCGTTTCGTCATTATTGAATTCATCTTCGTCAGATTCCTCATTTTCGTTTTCTTCTTCATTTGGTGATTGTTCCTTGGAATCTGCTTTTTCTAGTTTTCTTTTCTATAAGACATCAGTAACAGCAAGATGTCGATACCTTAATTGCAAAACCACGTATCACCCATTGACAACAATAGTTAGTACGTGGTTTTGCAACTAAGGTATCGATGTATGCCATGATTAAGGCACAGAAGATTCTCTACAGGGATTTCTCTTCCAAACTTTCTCATCACACTTGCCCCATCTGTTGTGAAAGCTACGATTTCTGTTTTAAAATCAATGCCAAATACTAACCCAAAATTAATTAATTCCTGGTTGTTGTGCAGAAAAAGGGTCCTTTTGTACACAAAACACTTTGGGTGTTATTTCCGGAAAACGTCATCTTAGGGCGCAACAACTCTAGAAAGCACGTGTTTCTCTCGGAGAGATTAGGGCCGACTCTCCTATATGGGATATGTGACAGTAGTGTCTAATTTGGAATAACCGATACCATTTTAGGAAGCTGCCGAATATTTCTACTTTACCACCTCTGGCTCTAGCTCTCTTATTTATGGGCGGAAAATCAAGATTTTCTAGGTTTAATTCTTTGTGGTACTTGTCTTAGTTGCTTCCAAATACCTTCGAAAACAAATAAGGTTTTATACCATACCTTCCAGTTAAAAATTATCGTTGAGAAAATTTTAAATTTGTTCTCAAAATTTGTTTTTTCAAGTTCTAATATGAACCGAACCGCATGTTTTTGTTTTCTCAATAATTCCATAACTTTCTTTTTTTTTTCTTCGAATTCTTGTTAATGATATAGATGGCGGTTTTTTTCACGGTATGAGTATTGTCTTTTTCAAACCAGAGCGAGTTGTTTCACTGGCGGCTTTATAATGCGCTTCCTTAGAAACAGCCTTAGCATAAATGTAAGAACTTGAAAGCGTTCTTCAATATTTGACTGAGGTTTATCATTTCAGTGCTTATCTTAATACAAACTAATTAAATCAAAACATGATAATCAGTAGTTGAGCAATACAATGAGAACATGTTAACAGAAAAATAAATGGTTTTGGAATTGTAATGTACCAGCACACAAATTTTAAATGAATGATAACTACGAGGTTTCTAAGATTTTTTTAAATGTGTAGTAAACAAAAGAAAAAATAGTATTTATTAAGATTTACCTTGAATTAAGCTTCATATACCACATTAAAAATATGTGGCAATATCAAAAATCAAAAATTAAAAATAAGTAACAAATTGTTTTTTCAAACCAGAAAATAAATCAGATAGAGAAAGTATAAAAACACGAAAATCGTTTTTAAAAAGTGACGACTAACCTAACTCTCTGATGTATCGAATTCCATGATGGTAAATGTGTAGCAACCAAAAGAGAATACATTATTTAACAGAGTTCTTTGTTTTTTGGGTATAAAATAACATTAATATGAAGGATATTTGAAACAAAGTGTATCCCATCAATCACTACTGATAAAGGAAAATCACAATTTCGACCCTCGTTGTTGATCTCCTCGTCGACATATTAATGAATACCTTTTTTTCAATAGGCTTTTATACATTACAAGAATTGCCTTATACGAAATATTTTAATTTAACTTTAGAAATTTATTTATTATTGGTCCTAATAAAATCAATAGTAAAGCTCTGCTACAACTTTTATTTTATCTCAATTTGTATTTGACTGTAGTTAATAACACGCTGAATAGTTTGTGATAATCACAAAGTTGTATATTGCAATGGATTTTAATTACTGCTGAAACATTTAACAACTCGATAAATTTCAAATTTAGAGATTGTATATAGTTTTATTAATTTTTCTCTCTTCGGTTCGTTGCCATTGTTATTTCCATTACACCATCATAATTTTGTATTATTTTAAAGTTAACTGTTATTTATACAGCAATCAAGTTGAGTTTCAATCAAGCGCGATATTAATTCCTCTTCATATCATTTGTAAATTATTTCCTTTTGGGATCTTATTTCGAAATTGATTTTCTCTTACGATAATTACTTAAAATATAAAATCAATAAAAATCGTTATTTTGGAATACTGGAAATAGTTCGAGAAAGGTTTAGCATGGTGGGATTAGTCTTTGCAGTTGTCTCAGAAACAGTAAATTTCTGGTTATCACAAATAAATCCTTCGGTAGAATAAGGAACGGTAAGTATTCCAAAGCACGTTCTCTTGTTATAAGGGATATAGTACTCTCTGTACACGTCATCAACCCTCAGTTTCAATATATTGAAAATAAAAAGATAGGTACAAGAAACTGAAACCTTTAAAGGTTTATTACTATCGACAAAGTTTCCAACTTGTCAGCACTTGAAAGAATACCTTTCCTTCGAGTTAGTTTTTAGCACTTTTTGATTTTCTTTTTTATTGTATTTGATACTAAAGGTGTTTGCAACCACTTTGTCTTGCAGAGAGCCTATTTTGTTAATTTAGTTAACAAAGTTTCTTTAGTAGTAACCATTATTTAGTTTTTTTATAGTAAGAGGAATCGTTGAATCCCTCAAATGATCGCTACTTTGTATAGAGTGTGGTTTCATTGGTGAGAATTCTTCAAAATCAAATTTCTGCTGGTGTATACTCGAAATACAAAAAACACTCATAATGGCGTTATGTTAAAAGAATGAGAATGAGATTCACAGTAGGGTACCATCACCGCTCAAAAGAATTGATACCGATGGTTGGTCTTGATTTGGCAAAATTAGATCCGCTCTCCTAATGCAAAACCTGTCAAAAAGACCAATCCATAACTATAATTGCCACTGATTATTGTTTCTAAACTGTTCTGCTTTTACTCAGTCATATCAATTAACCCAAGATTTGGATATTAACAAGATTATAGTGCAAATATCATTTACTGAACTAAGAATTCGCTACCCACTATAAAACTTTTGATCATCTCTAGTGTATTATTCGTACCCTTCAAGATACTTCATTATTGTTGATGATAATGCTGCAAGTTGAGCACATTTGTTGCAGGCGTTATCATCATAAACAATGACAAAATATTTGGAAGGGTCAGTGTTGTCCTGAAACACCCTGTATAAATAAACATTAATTTACTAATTTACAAATTTTTATTTTGTATTATTTAGTATCTTTTACATCAAATTAATTGTTTTTGTTAGTTAAGCAAAATTTGAAAACGTCTGATAATCACTGATATATCCATTACAAATCATTAATAATTTCTAGTCTAAACTCTATTTCCTATCGCCACGACCTTATACGTATAATAGCAGTTCATAGGAAAGCTACACTACTACGGGTTACGAGGCTATTAAAATTTCATAAACATACATTACAGGAAAATGTTCGCAATGCAACTGCTTGTTATAATATTTTCGTACCATAATATTATCGACCCCAAAGCAAATAGTGTATTAAAATGTATGAAATCACAAAAGGTAGATAAACAAGTTGCAAAACCAGAAGTACACCAATATGAAAATTAACTTTAGCTGTTAAAATATTGACTTTGATTTAGGTTAAATATTTTTAAAATGTATCGTTATTCTAATTGTAAGTTACTGCAAAGATAACTTGTTTGTTAAGGTTTGAATTGTTACATTCTATTCAGAAATCGTTAATTCTAAATTAGGCAAATATGTACAATGTTATGTGTTTACTTTGTTTGTGGAAAAAAACAAAAGTGCTAATGAAATTTTTATTGGGCCTATTATACATTGTACAAAATACGCTATTCAAAGAAATAATACACTTAATGCATAGTATATGAACAGGTAACAAATTTGTTCGATGTATTGTGTAGTCTACAAAATATTTTTCCGTCAATATAGTAATTTACAGGGTGTACAGTTACAGAGTTTCAAAAGTACAGGACACTGCCTTGGGAACATACCATCTAATTTAAAAATTAATCTTTTTTCAAATATATGGGATTTTCTTGAAATGTTCTGAGACGTATAGGATGGCGTATTTGAGCAATTTCTATTTTGGAGCAAGGGTTTCTAGTAGGATCCAGATAATTAGACAGTTGTACTTAAAGAAGTTTGTACAGAAAAATTCAAAGACAACATTTACAAAACAAAAAGTATAGACGATAGATAAGCAAAATTTAGTTCAAAATTGAATATCCAATGCAAAATTTGATTGACCATAGCAAAAAGTAATTCCTTTACTAAAAACTTTCATCAACGATAAAGACTTAGTTAAATTGCTGAGTTATGTTTCGATAGTTAAAGAATTTAATTTACTCTTAAATATGTCATGTCAAAAGATGAAAAAAGTTAACCATAAGGAAAAGATTGGAAAAAATTGGATATCTTAACTGGAGATTTATTTATAAGAAAGAATTTCTATCTTGCTTCCCAACACTGTATCTTCAGAGTTTCTGAAGTGGACTTTTTACGGTAGCCAATAAACCAGGCCTTCTGAATCTCTAACATTTTGGAAAACCTTACACAGTATGTTAGAGGTATAAATCTTACTCAAAAGCAATGCGCCCTACAAGAAAAAATGCAACCGCAACTTTTGTGCGCTGTAGGCTTCAAAAAAACGAAGTCTACATTCACCCCTATTGCTGGCATGGTCCATAAAAATATGTAAAACTGCTTAAGATGTATATATTTATACTGGCACGTAATGCTCTTAGAAAAAACCCATCAACAGCGGATTGTTTCAATAATAAAAACACGGTTATCCGACTATTTTATTATTTTGTATTTGCGTTAAAAGAGTTTTGACGAGCTAACACTTTAGAAGATAGAAAGCTTGATGCTGAAACAAACAACATAGTTGAACTAGATAGTGATGGATTAAGGCTCCATAATGTGTCATTAAGACATGTTGACATCCAAACAAACAACGTGTTTGAGTCTTTTTTCTTCTTTAGTCAATTTAGCCATATCTAAGGAAAATTCAGAATATCTACAGGACACAATTATTATATCAAGTAGAAAAGAACAGAAACATTGTCAGGTAAACTTCTGTTTCTGATTTCTGAGAACGAAATTCGCAAAGTTGAATTTGAATCCTTCTACACCCCTACTTTAGCCCACAGTGACTTCTAGTTTCCCCAAAACTAAAAGAGAGTTTTCGGAGAACAAAATTCGAAAGTGATGACGCTGCTAAGGCAGCAGATAACCAAGAATTTCTCAATAAAAGTGTTACAAAGTGTTACAAAGTGTCTTAAAAACCAAAAAGAAATTTATATATAGTGCATACTAGGGACCATAAATTCTGTCCTTCGTGGGTTTAAAAGTGGTAAATCCCATCAAGAAACGGCAAGATTACCTATGTGTGCTACGTTAAGTGTAAAGAAGATGACTAAAGTATTTTTATGATGTACACGCCCCATTTGTATATAGTCCAGTCTAATTATAGATTTTGGTATGCAAAAGGTCGGGTAGATGTAATTTTTTGATATGTTATTAGTACTGGGGCCCTAACATAAAAGCCAAGTTTTCCAATTTGGCGTCAAAAAGACATCAAATTTTTGACCTTGTCTTTGTTTTTCTAAATAACTCTTAAACGGTTAATCTCATAGAAAGAAGTATACCTTTCAAATTGAACGAGCTCTATACCATAAGTCACTGAAATACACCTTTTTAAAAAAAA
>VTPC01006002.1:22168-42712 GCA_011009095.1 Ignelater luminosus
AAGTGATCCAAGCTGTCACTACGAAATTCAATAGAATAGTGCAGGAATTAAAAAATCATGAGCCAACAACTGAATTGGGTATAAATTACTTTTGCATAACCACTGCAATTAAGCAATTCATTGAGGCGGAATGAACAGGAAATTGAGATCTTCATCTCACTTCCGTACAACAAATGTCCTTCTTCCACGCAGCAGGTCACTTTTTCTACGCCAAATGCGCTCAAGCGCACCCAATCAAGTTCTGGTCCGGTATTTGATCTGACCAGACCATAGAGCAGACCTTGATGAAAACCATGAAAAGCTCTGGTGGTTTACTCGTGGTGACATAACATCGGCGGTAAGTAAACAGTATGTGGACATTCACTCTTCTAGATTCACTCGAGATAATGGAGATTTCTAGAAGCTTGTACTCAACATTCATCATATCCTGCAAATGCCCTATTGATGTCAATAAGCAGTGGAATAATTTGAACAGCCGATGCGAATTGCTACCTGACTCAACAAGTTGTTCAGAAGAGAATGTTTAGAATTGTTGGTGGTAACTATGGAAATGTTACATTCAAACGTAAAGATAAAGTGGTACTTTTGCTTCAGTTACCAGTACTGCTAAAATAGGGAAAGAAAAAATTACTGTGATCCGCTAATATTTTTCCACAGAATTTGTGTTGCAAAGCAGTCCAATTAAGACTTGAAGAATTCTTTTACCTTTGAATTATCACCTTTTTCCATATCACTGTTTAGTTTAGTTCTATTTAGCATTCACACCAACCAAATTTGATACTATTAAAGGAAAAAATAATTTTGCGGTTGTAGATGGAGGTTGCCTACTTCGCAAAGTTGTTTAGCAACGATACATAAATTGTGGGTTCATATCAGAAAGTTAGTTGAGATCGTGTCTCAGACGTAGTTGTAGTTTTTGATGGTTATCCGCCTGATGATGAAGTCGTCTTCAGTAACGCAGTCCCTCAAGTTTCTCAAGCAAATGTTTTAGTCAACGAAAGCAACAAAATGCGTTTTATTGACCTCCTGAAGAAGATACTACACTGATGTATTAATTGTGCAAACTACCGTTTCTGTAGGATTTCAGTTTGACAATGTTTTTGTTGTTGATCAAAATGTAAATCTGTTAGTTCTATTAACAAGAAACAATTTATATTTACAAAAATGCGGAAGAGGAAAGATGCTTGACGTGTTCTATTTCATGATTATTTCAAATACAGGTTTCACCAGTCAGTTCTCTCTATTCATACAAATACTACGTCTGGAATATTTGGTCAAGGGAAGACAAAATTGTTCTCTTTTAGCAAAAAGAATCTACACCTAGAGAAAGAACTAGGAATATTTTTAGATCGTGAAGCTACCACCGCCGGCGAAATTTTCCTGATTCACTTATATGATACTCAAAATCTCAATGACTTGCGCTGAACTTTGTACAGAAACAGCAGCCAAAGCAAAACTCAATCTAGCTCACCTACCTCCGACCATAGATACAGCACGACTTGATCTCTAAGATGTTACAACTAGATACAGAAGTAGTTAGGTTGTGACCTATTCCACCCAAAAATGGAATTAAGCTCTTGCACTTCTTAAAATCGTTACTTGCAGGTGGCAGAAATCAAGACTCAATTGCTCCTCCTTGTGCACGTTTTGCCTGGGGAAATTTTGCGAGAATGTATCAGAGGTTGAACTGGAATCTGTGAAGAACTGGAAAGGGAAGATTTTGATGATCCAGAGGTGGCTGAAACTGATAAGCAGCCGACAGAATCTAAAGTGATCCGCTTTGGCCTGTCAAAAAGGCACAAGCTGTAGTTTTAATGTGGTTGTAGATAGAGGTCACAATATCATACACTACTTACTAAGATACACAGTGTCTTTACGATTTCAATTTGTATTTTCAATAATAAAGAAAGGTTACAAAGGATTTGAAACAATAAAATCGTTTAAGAACTGTCTCTTTGCTATTTTTTGTAAACAGGTCTATGACTGTATCTCTTCAACCATTCATCATACAAACATGACATTTGCTCATTTTGTTACAAATTTACTCTACTTTAGAATTAGTCTGTATGACTTTTACTTTACAAACCGTCGTTTAGGCGATATTCGGCTAAAGTCGTTGTGAAATTGCAACTTTTGCAATTTTGAGAAACAAAACTTTTTTTTGAAAAGATGTATCTCATGCTACCAAGCTCGTTTATTGCTCAAATTACTGAAATTTTACTCTAGTTCAAATTTGAAAGGAATAATTTTTTCTGTGGGAATAACTATTTAGAAGTTATTCAGCAAAAACAAGAACAAGGTCAAAAATTTTGATATTTTTTTGATGCCAAGTGGAAAACATGGATTTTATGTACAGTAACATATTAAAAGATTATATTTACACAACAAGGCCTTTTTCTGGACAGATTGACTGGACTAATATCCGAAACTAAAATAAAGCAGTTTGATACTGCATTTTCATTCTAACAGCTTTGCTTTTGACGTAGTTTCTGTTACTAATGAGCGGATGGACCACCTTTATTCTGTATACAATCAAATAAAACAGTAACAAATAAAAAGCACACACTGAATAAAACAGCAATACAAAACAATAATGAGGGTAAGCCGCGAAACCAATATTTTTAGCGTAGACACTGCTTTGAAATTCAAAGAGCACGTGTGTTTCCTCTGATATACGAGCGTAGCATTGGTTTGCACTGCAGCTTTGTTTGTTGTATGACCAATTCTGTACTTTCCCAGACATTTTCTATCTTGATAGAACGCTATCCAGTCATAATTATAATTTTAATTGTTTTATAAGAATAATTTAAAACCAGCTCATAATACTTAAGACAGTTACTAGCCTCTTAGGCTTTTGCATTAGTTAGAGGAACAAATATTACAGTAAGCTTAAGTAAAAACAGACTCAACTGAAAATTTTAAGAATGACTAGGAAGATTTAAAAATTGTTAATTTTCAATTATCAAAAGCAATACATTGGAATAGTATCGTTTTCTGGGAGTATTAAATTACGCACCCCACGAACAATTTATTGTTTCATAATGCACACTCAGAAAATTATACACTCAGTATAGCAAGCACCGAGTCCATTACTGTGTTAATTAATAGCTTCTAGAATTGCACACGAAATGCTAATAGTAGTAGTGTTTGTTTTTCTTCTGCGCACTTCTGTAAATCAAATTAATAATGGACATTAATTTAGGAACATATGTAATTTCATCCTTCACGAGGGGTGTTAAAAGATTAAAGTTTTTCATGAAAATTAGCGAACTAGTCAGAAAAATGTTGTTTAAAATATTGTTTAAACATGCCGTAATCTAAAAGGAATATTTCAGTGGACGTCGGGCCGTGTTCGCGTATTTTTCCAACTGAATAATCCTCCTAGAATAATGTGCATTACGAAGCGCATTAGACAGGGATTTCACTGCGGTCCTGCGAGGCTCTACTGCAAGATCCTCTGGATTCCTCTACACGTGTTTGCTGCTCTCGACTTTACATGCATGTTGTATTAAAATACATTGTTATGACAGCTCTGGGAGTATGCACCATATTTAACATCACACGCTCATTCCATATGCAAAACTAGAAGCCAGACTCTCCTACATAAGCGGAAGCACCACGACGTCGTGTATCTTTTTCGTACAGACAATAGGATGTTTTGTTCTCAAGTGCAAACGTTCTCACGCTTTTAATAGTTGTAATAAAGAGCAAATTTGCAAATCTGACGGTTCCCAGTAAATCAAACTGCTTGTTGTGTACATACTTCATTTAGGTTTATATATCTTTGCGGTTGACAAATAGACACGGAAGTTGGCTTTCGACTAGGTATCTACGTGCGAATATTAAATTTCTGCGTAATTTATTTTAATTACTGCTCTAATAAGCGTGCTCGCATGGTAAAATTATATAGTCCCATTTAAGTACCGTAACAAGTTTTCAGTACACGGTACACACAACCATTCTAGCGTGAATTGTTAGGTCGGGCGTATACCGAAACACTGTGTTTGTAATACTACGCTGTTTGAACCCTATCATCTCCCCGTAAATGATACTATTTATTAGTTTTATAAACGCAATTTTAAATTTAGATTTTATCTGATCTCCTAAAATTTTACCCTGACAATCTCCTTATTCTTCTTTGAGATTGAAAATTTAATTGAATATTATGTGGAAATTCCCCTTAACGGAGAATACCCAAAAGTTAAAACAGTAAAAGTGTTATCTTTAATGAAGTTTTCATCAATTATTTAAGTTTGTGATATCTCGATAGTAAAGGTTGATAAGATTTTCTGCTCGTGGAATAATTTCTTTTATACGGCATGATAAAAAAAAATAATTGGAGTAAACTGTGATTGGACTTGCTTGAATGGCGATATTCCTTTCAATGAATGACGTCATATTGACGGTTTGAAAAGTTAGGTTAATTAAGTAAAACAAAACTGATAATTTCTTTAAAGAATCTTCCTAAGATTTTAAAAAATTAAACAGAGTCGTAGTGACCGTACCGTACAGGCAAAAGACTTGCCATTCATTTTATTGATTCATTGCGTGATTCCCAGGATAATACCTCTGAGACGTTTTTAATAAAGGAAAAGTTAACAAACATTCAGTTGTTAATGCATTACTAAAACAAAACTATTCAGATGAAGTGCGATAAAAACTTGTATGAACATTGATATGATTTTGTAAAAATTTCTTTCTTTCTATGTCTTAGCGTTGCAGGATCCCAATTTACAGCCTCAAATTTGGACGCACTGTATTGAAATTATAATTGAGGTATAAACAACTGCACTATATCTAGTTACGCAATGAATGAATGTCGCTATTTTCCAGTACGCCAAAGTAGATATACTTTGTTAGGGAACAATGTAGTGTATCCTTTTGTTTTTCCATAATTAAAATTGAAATTTCCTAAATGATGGTTACTATAAAACATCAGCTATTATTCTACAAATATTTGTATTGATTGTTGCATCTAAGGAGAGTGATTAAAGGTAGGACAAGTACAGATTACATTACTGGAAACATGGATAATTCTGTTAATTTCGAAATCGACACTCAATTTGGCAGAGTAACTTCTGCTGATTATTATCGTAATTGAATCAATTACTGTATTTACTTTGCTTGTACATCAAGAACAAAATCTCTTTTGCCTTGATCTTCAACTGAATGATTCGTTTTTGGCAAACATAAAAATGAAAAGCACAAACCGTTAGTTTGCATAAATAAAATCTTGAGACGAACCTACAAAGTTTTATTTCCAACCAAACTGTGCTCTAATGAACCCCAAATTTGCTGATGATTACTCCTCATGATCTGCCTCGTTGGTGGTCTACACCATTATATGCTTTACCGTCCATTCATATTAATTAACCACTCCATCCGTCCAAATAACACATTTTGACTGCAGAGTATGAAGACCAAAACGTTTTGGTGTTTTCAATTTTTACAAAAGTATCTAGCGTCTAAAAAACCCCAACCATATAAAATCAAAAAATGGAAACGCAGCAAACTACTGAAAAGGCGTCGTAGTCGTCACCGCTCTTCCGTTTACGTCTGGCAGAGCCGTTTCATTCTCCGTGCCAGAAGAAAAGACTCCAATATATCGGATCAGTTTCATAAAGAAGAATTAATAGCTAAATTGAAAGAGCATGGATTAGACAATTAGAAAAAGGATACGTCAAAAGAAGCTAAACTTAGTCCAAGACAGCGACTTTTACAACTACAGTGCGACAATCCGTGCCAGTACACGCCAATCTTGCAATATCTGCCGTTCGTACAACAATTACCTTACGTATACCAATTACCGACGTACAAGTACTCCCTGTTCCAATATATTCAATACAGTCAGCAACCAGTAATTTGGCTCTATTCTGTTTACACGAGTAGAAAATACATTTCGATGGGACAATAAATCGGTTAACACTTTTGGAGAGATTAGAAGAACTCAGATTATTATGTGGTATCTTCAAAGAGGAATTGTCACCAGAAAAATCTACTCTGTTAGAGCACGACGCTTTCTTACAATACAGCAACAACAGAAACAATTGGCAAACCTGGAACGAATTTGAGGCAAAGTCGAAACACATTTATCTGCTACCCAATTATTAAACAAGGTTGAAGGAACAAATTCTAATGAGAAGAGTGCGATCCATGGCTTCCCCAAAATATGCAACCAGAGTGCCGACAGTTCACCTCTTAAAGGAAGTTTTCAAATCGCATATGAATTGTTGTGAGAACTTCAAGAAAGATCAAACACTCCTCATTCGTCTGTGCAATGCCAAACTATCCAGATAACGCAAATCAAAGTACGTTGAACAACGAAAATCTATCGCCGATTAATAGCCGTGAAAACCAAAATACCGTACCAAACCAAAAACCTAACTCACCAATTTGCTACAGGGACATTTCAATAGTATCTGTTAAAACTCACCAAGGATCTTATGCTCCCAAGACTGCAATTATTCTACACAGTTAGGAAAATCAGATACCATTTGTGCTGCTCGAAAGCCTAAACTGTTGGTTGTAATTAAGCAAAAGAAAATACCTTAACTTGCCAATATATTTTTGTCGAACGAAGTGTTTCGTCATTTCTGACCCTTTATCAACTATTTTGAATTCTTCTCCTAACTTTCTCTTAACCTTAACCCAACGAAGGTAAATGGGAAGGCTCCTGTCTGAACCAACAGTTTAGGCTTCCGGGTAGTACAAATGATATCTAGGTTTCCTAACTGTATAGAACAATTGCAGTCTCGGGAGCATAACATCCTTGGTGAATATTGACAGATAGTGCTGAAATGTCTCGGTAGCGAATTGGTGAGTTAGGATTTTGGTTTGGTACGGTATTTTGGTTTCCACGGCGATCGATTTTCGTTGGATCTGATACTTATCGGCAAAGAAACACTCCGTACTTACTTTTCACATTCTTTTAATCGATTAGCATTAGTATAATGTGAGTTCTTTTGAATTAAGCTAAACTAAATTTCAAGAAAAAATGTTTTGGTCTGTGATTCGTTTTGAGTATTTCAGTGAAATTCAGAATATTGTTCAGTTGTTATTAGAGATTATTCAATTGTTAATGTACCTATCTTTGCCTTGATGAGGTAAACTCTAAACTAGGGTGCAATTTTGAACTTTTTTTCATTTCAAACATATCATAATGAATACGTAAATTCACAATCGTTTTTATTATTTTGACAGAAGAAAAATTTTGGAATTTTGCTTCTAATGGAAAAACAAATTTCGTTTGCACCAATGAATTCTTCTTGAAAAAGTAAAGTACTACGATACAAACCCTCTCGTTTTATTCTTAATAAACTAATCATGAATACATCTAAAATGAGATTGCAGAAATAGAAACATGAATAAAATGCCATGTGATTAAATTTTACCCATAAAAGAAAGAAAAGGATTCGGCTATTGTACAAACTTTTACATATAGAGAGGATTTAGGAGCAACGTCACGTTTATATAGTGAGAAAAACAAGCTCAAAAGCTTACAACTGGATCATATTGATGAAATCATTCGTTTCTGGAATTAAGTACAGTGTTGAATGTATTTATTGTACGTGTCAGAACTTCAAGGTAATATTAAAGTGATATTGCATATGTAAATAATGCAGACAATAAAGAAGATATGAAGAAGAATTTTCAGGAATTCAAGCAGAAGCATCATTTGATGATTTGATAGAATGGTACAGAAGAATCGGTCATTTATAGTGTATGTTGGATTTTAAAAGTCGAAATATTTTGAATTGTGACTTAGTTCTAAAGTAGATGGTATTTTAGACGTAATACACACCGTGACGTATGTGGTCTTGCGAATGTTATTTTTGTAGAAAGAGCGAAATATTTTGTGAAATTTATTGATAGAAAATCATAATACCCGCATGGCATGTTTACTTTCTAAAATAGAAAAATGGAGTATTTTCATTTTTTAAAGTTTAAAGCGTACGTCGAGAAGGCAAGTGGTAGAAGCATTAAACTACTAAGAAGTGACAATGCACTTCAGCAATAAATTTAACAATTATCTCGAGGACGCTGCAAACAACGTCAATTCTCGATGGCCAACACAACGGAACGAAATGACATCGCGAAGAGGAGAGGCCAAATGAAAAAACTACGCTTTTGAGAAACGTGGAAATGATTATATAACGTTTGATTGTTTTCAGGAAAAACGGAGAGCCTGAAATGCAGAATGTAGATGCTGCAAATGAAGAAAAAGAAAAAATTGAAGAAAATGGAAAAGGCAATGGCAATTAATGATGATGTTATTGAAAAAACATAAACGTGAAGAAAGAACCACTAAACGTTGAACGTGGTCTAACGACAGCATTTGATACATTTTTAAGAAATAAATATAAGGCTCTATATGCAACTAGCGTATATATACACATTTGGATAATGGATCAGTATTTTAGTTGTGTATGCAGATGATATAGTAACTGCATTTCTGTCGAACAGTAGAATTAATGAAATTAATGGAAAATTAGGAGAAGAATTCAAAATAATTGATAAAAGGTCAGAGATGACGAAACACTTCGTTCGAGAAAAATATATTGGCAAGTTATTAAAAGAATATAGTTTTGAGAAAAGTATAGCACTCTATTAGATGGTAATCAACAATTAAAGAAATGTGCTACAGTAAACCAAAAAGAATACCAAAAGGTAGTCTTCATCTTGAGCATTTTACAGCAAAGCGTATTCTGAGGTATTTGAAGAGAACAAGAAGTATGAAACTTGTCTTCAAGAGTTGTGTTGCATTATCAAGTACGGGAGCTGAATACATAGCATTATCAGAAGGGTACAAAGAAGCTCTGTATTTACAACAACTTATTAGTGAGTCGGGTTTTCAAAATTTGGTCAATAGTTCAATAATTTTAAATGGTGACATAAGATTTGGTAAAAATCCTGTGATCATCAAAAAAGTAAAGATATTGATATTAGGTATCGCTATGTAAGAGAAGTTTACAAAAATGGAGTAACTGATATGAATCACTTGAACACAAATGAGGTGATAGCAGATGTACTTACTAGCAAAAGGTATGTGTAAACACGAGAAATTTCGTAAAGATACGGGACTGTTAGATTAAAATATTGGTGTTGGAATACTTGGTATTTACACTGTGTAAATATTTTATTTAATTTAGTCAATTGATAAAATATGGTTGTATTATGTGCCAATAGTCAATCTACCAACAGGTGCCAATGATTGTTACTACTATTGACGACTATTTTTTTAAAATGATTTATGATACTATACACATATAAAGTGACGTTTCTTTGAGTAATAATTTAATTAATTAAATTTAATCAAGTCTCTGAGACTTTCAAATAGGTAATAATAGAAATGCAGCGTAAAATAGTTTAAAAATGCCGTATTAAATATTATGAATAAAAGAGGGTACTATATCAATCAAAGCTTTAAATAACGTCAAACAATTTAATATTTTCCACTCATATGTTTTGTAATCATTTTTCTATTAAAAAGCCCTTCTGTAGTTTTTAATTTAAAAGAAAAAGAGCTATATTTCTAATAATAAAATATTTGAACTTTAAAAGCTAGCCCTTGTAATACAATATAAGATTATGACAATAATCAAAAGAAGTATAATAAAAAAAAATTAGGAGAGCCTATACAGAGTGTTCTTTCAAGTGTTATAACTTCAAACTTTTATATTAAAATTAGGTCATAAAGCAAATATAAAAAAGAAAGTAGAAAGCGTAGTCAATTTTATAAACTTAATTATATTTAATTTTGATAATTTTCTTTGTAATGCTATATATCTACAAGTTATCTATAATCTGGTTTACCTATCACTTTATGACCAAGCTAGATGATATGAAAGAGTAGGAAAAAGATGTTATATTTATACGTATTCACTTTTTATGAGGATATAACACGAGTTTTGCATAAAAAAGACAGTTCTTTAGAAAGGTCGAAGAAAACAAGAGTTTTAAGTATCGCAGGCTGCTTGATAATCTACCCGAGTCGACAAAGAATGCGTACAGCTATTGAATTATAGAAAACGCACGTTAAATAGAATTTGTCGTAAATGCCAACCTCCCTGAATAAAATTTATACCCTAAACCTAACTCGAGGGAAATTGTCAAAACATCTAGCAAACCAATAAAGTTGTAGGTTTATATGACCCTCGAATGCAAGTATATGTACACAAAATAAAGATTTTTTTGAAATATCTTTAGCATTTATTTTTGTTATAAAACGGTATACGTGGAAGCTATAGCGTGAAATGGAATACACAAAAAAAGATCAACGCTCGACGCAGACCTGGAGATGGAAGCGAACGATGTAATTGTCCTCATATTGTAATTGCCTCTCCATAAATTGTCCTTGCAGGATATAATTTGATACGGATGCGATGAATGCCGCGTAATGGATTCGCCGTCATAAAGAATAAGGTCCGGGGACGAGCGGCATTTATCGGACCAGCTTACGGACATCGTCGGAAGAAATATGGACATCCGCGACTATAATTTTTTATCGCTTGCAGTTACGGTCGCTCAGTAATACATTTTAAAACACTTTCGGTCAGATAAATCACGAAATCTTGTAAATCGTTTTATCACTGTTTAACTAGCTTCTCTAAAAGAAAACCTTTTAACTTTATGAGAGAAAATCCTAGAAAAAATGTTGAAATCTAACTAAGTATACTATCATCCATTATTCTTGTTAATTTTGCTTCAAAAAATACCATTAAAGCTAAACCCATTATAAAATAAAATTGCAAAAAATATTTCCGAAATAAAATTAAATTAACAGACCGATTAGTTGTCACATTAGTATCCATTCCAGGTCTTATTACTACATAAAATTTCCACAATCTTAAAACTAACCTAAGATTATTATGTGTCCAACCAGATGTTCGCCTCCTGTTTCCTCCATATATGATATTTTGTCGTGTTTCCCCCAAGCCATACACACACACTATACACATGCGTATATCTATAAATCTGCGACGTGCATGAATTTTTCTAGTGATGATGTTACTTCAGACAGACTTGAAAGTAGCAAATACATCAATTTCATATTTATGGAGGAACACAATAAAAATGAAATTACGTTTCTAAAATTGAAACGCTGAAAGGTCATTTAAAAGATAATTTAATGTTTATCAATAGTCCAAAGCAAACTAAAAAGAATGATTTGACTATTTAAGGGTGCTAAGTGGCACACTTTTACTTACAATAGCGGCTGAAGTGTTAACATTATTACATCGTAAACAACGACAAATTATAAATAATAATTTAAATACTCTTGCTTTCCTTCGCACTACAGAAACATGCACAGATTAGATTGTATCAAAGATTGAATTCTCAGTTTTGTTCTGGTACTTTTCCAGGACTTTTTTGGCAAGCCAAACCAAAAGACACCGATAATAATTTATAGATCTAAAAGAATTTGTTTTTAAGTTACCATCAAAGCAAAGCTTTGAAAATATCTGGAGCTGTTTATTGTTAATTAAAGACTTCCTCCACACGTACATAAAAATTTTTCCAACTGCTAGTCTGAAAACAATTTACTGATCCACTCAAAATTTTTAAAATCAATGTTGCTTAATCATTTTTGGCGCCCCTTCCTCTTCTGATTCCCAAATTAAATATATTTCTATATTATAAATATGGTACTGCTGGTTGCAAAATTTGATTTCCCATATAAAATGGTAGATCTAAAAACTACTTAAATAGATTTATGCAGATAGAGAATAAAATAAGCCCAAAAGTTTGCTATTAAAATACTTTTGCACATACCGATTAGAACGTAAGTATATTAAGAAAAAATAAGCCAAAACGTCTTTTGCTGGTTATCTCCTTACATCGAAGTTTATATTTGTTTGGAATGATAACGTTTGGTTTTAAGTTTCAAGGATCTTGGTCAATGGTTTTATAACAACTTTGGTCACATAATGATTGACGTTGCAATAAGATAATTCATCCTGAGAGGCAGTATCGGATTGTGGAACTCTACGAAGTGGGACCCTCTGACAAATAGACCTGCAAATGTTAGAAACTAAGGCAAAAGTTCAGTATTATTATTATTTATTCTAACTGTAAGGAAGCTAGATACAAATCAAGATAAAAGCCCATCTTGGTCATAACAATATAATCAATATTTAACATGGAATCTTTATAAAATGAAACATGCTTTATGTCCTCGAATTGATTTTACAAGAGAGAAGACTTTTTTATTATTGATTTTAGAGCAAAATGTCATTCTTGATCAAATTTCTCGCTTGTTCCGAAACTTCCAGTAATAGTAATAAATAGTGATACAACCAACAGTAATAAAGAGAATTCTAAAAAAACATTATTATTGCAAGAAAAAACGACTAAGCTCCAAATTTGTTAAAAAATCGTGTTGGCTATTTGCGTGTGGAGGTCGAACATGGCATTCTGATTTTCGAATAAATTTGGAACTTGGTCGTCTTTTCATGCAATAGCAATGAGCTTTTTAGAAATCCCTTTTTTATTGCTGGTAGTATTACCACAATCTTATTAGGAAGTTTTGGAACAACCAGGAAATTCTATCAATAATGACATTGACTTTAAAACCAATAAATAAAAACGTTTTTCCTCTTGTGAACTCAATCAGGGAAATAACATCGTGGTGATAAAAATAACCAGTTAACTACTTTAAAGTAAAAAATGGGCCAAATTTGTTACTTATCTTTCCGAGCGTATCAATTATCGTGCTGTAGTTTATATTAGGTACACGCAAAGAAATCTTTTGTTGGTGCAACAAGAGATTTAGTGGAATTTTGGACAGCAAATACTTGTATGCTGTAGCAACAAATTAATCTGTTCCTTACTAAAATAAATTATAAATTTGTTGTACTCACCAAAGTTCTGTAGTGGCAAGAGCAAAAAATTGTACAGTATGACAAAAATATTTGCTGTTCTTGCAAAAATATTTGCTGTTCAAAATTCCACTAAATTTTTTGTGGCTCCAACAAAACATTTTTTTCTGTGTAACAAATCGCTCTATACATTCAATAATGTAAAGGCCTCCAGTCTGTCTTGGCCTAACAAGGACCTCAACCTGGTTATAATATTTGTTTTGCTAAACACCCTTTCACACGACACTTGCGTGCAAGTTAGAGTAAGCAGATACTTGTAGGCCACATAAAGATTGGAATAAGCCGCTGTATGAAGATTATATAACTCGAAAATTTTAAAGCCGTATATAAAGCAGCTAACGCAAGAACCATCTTGGTGAACAATTTGTCTGTCCAAGTCCAGATTTTCATCCTCACTGTCGACATCGCTGTCTTTGGTCCTTGTTGGCTGACTGTGCTGTGTTCATCGATACATTCTTCACCAGGCATTTTTTTTAACTTTCTTTTGACGGGTAGCTGGGAACTCTGTTTCTATGTAGACATCAGTCGCTTCAAACAAATCTTTTTCATTTATCGTGTTTATAAACCTATTAACCTTATTAACAATTCCTGCAAAACTGTCGTATAATATAAATCGACGAATTTTATTTTCAAGCTGGGTCTTCCATAATGTATCCCTTTTATAGAAATCAGTCATAAAGACGCTCATTCTGTTCAGTAATTCAAATAAAATTTTACATTTCACACAACTTTCTGTGGTGTCACATACTACTAGATTTAGGACGTGAGCGTAACACCATGTATGTAAAGAAAATGTGGTGTTAAAATTTCTTAAAGTTTAATTTGAAGTCTCCGTTTTCTAGGGGTCTTCGTACCTAGGGGGGCCCTTGTTCCGTCTATTATATGCAAAACATGGTAGATGCGGGGCCCAAAAAAAGGCCGCCTCGAAGGCCCACCGATATTTTTAAATCATGTTTGAAACAAAGATTACAAATTATGTGAGTGAATATGTAAAGTGAAGATAAAGATATACTCAAGAATGAGTAAGCTTGATGCTAAGATGAACATATAGTAGGTTTGCTAAAAGACACTAGAAACGAAAAAGAAGAAGCTAAAATCTAGTCTGACATTGACAAGACTGGGGACTTAAACAAAAGTTTTTGCTCAGCAATTTATAAACAATCAAAGATAATGGGGTACTGTACTATGCTTTATGATGATCATTTTAGCTTATGGAAGTCAAGTTCATGACACTATCATCTCTCTCATAAAAAAATTCTGTGGTTAGACAATGACAAAGATAAAGAGTACTTTCAACTTATCGTTGTATAATTGTTAGTGTCAAAATGACTAGTAACAAAAATAACTGCATGTGTCTACGTTTTCATTGCTCTTACATAATCACATTACTGTCATTGTCTGATCACAGAAAGTATCTATATTTTATAAAATCTTAGGCAGACTGTATAATAGACAAACCATCTACCAAAACGAAATCATACTTTCAATGAATACTGCCTGAATACGTTTCACGAATTAGCACAAAAAAGTTCTAGGAAGTAGTACTTTCCTTTCTGTCTGAACAATGCGGTACGTACAGTATAATATAATCCAAATGATGTTTGTATTGCCGTAGACATACATTAATACTATAACATTCAGAATATCACAGCTTTTGCCCGTTTTTAGAAATCTGAAAGGTAAACTATCTAGCGCTGCTCGCTGCATTGTAATGCAGTAACGCTTCCTGACCGATAATGAACAAAATTTCATGACGATTACCGTCGGCGACAGCCAAAATTGTTAGAAAATAATGACGTTACTCTCTTAAATTTTAAGACTAAGGTAATATAAGACTTACCAGGTTTGTCAGAGAATGTTTCTCACATTTTCTATTTTTGTGATGATACGGCCATTAGACCTATTGCACTCTTTAGTACATACATTTAGAGAAGTCCCATTTTTTTAACAAAGTCTATGGTTCTCCCTTTTTGTACCCTTCTTATCTATTCCGGTTTCATATAAATGGATTGGCATTTTTTCATTTTCACCATAACCTCTGCACTGTGATTGTTTTAGAATTCCCACAGAACAGAGATATCTACAGAAAAGATCAACTTTTGAAATTTCTTAAGATTTAAAGCCAGTTTCAATTATCTATGGACAAAGGATAGTGCCCTTATTTGTATAGGTATCAAGAAATTCTACTGGGAAAGTTATACAGAATAATTACTTCTATATTTCAAAATTATTTTGGTTAATTGTTGATTACAAAATTATGACACTTATAGTTAAAACAATTTTGGAATGTAAAGATAATCAATCATTCTGTACAATTTGTACTACTTGTTTATTTTAAAAATAAGAACGCTATACTCTGTCTGCAGATCATTAGAATGCCATATAGCTGCAACACTTTATTAAGTGTGTAACATAACCTCAAATCTATTCTGGCACAATGATGAATTTATTTATGTCTTGCTTATCATGCTGAGTTGATCATCTGCCATTTTATTTGAAGGACCTTTTAGAAAGACCTTATATTGGGGTTTCCTCTCAAAGGCCTCCAATTGTTATTGCAGAAAAGAATTCCCTGACTGTTTTGCATTTTTAGGTTTCCCAAGCAGCTAAGTATATTCAACAAAACTTCTAGCTGCCATTAAAGAAAGAAATGAATATTAGTAAGAGAAGAACAAACTGGTTTAAAGGATACAAACTGTCAACATGAGAATTATGTATTATCTACTGTCTGAAAATTAACAAATTTGTATTTGCAAAATTTGTGTATTTATTAGTTAATATTAATAGGTACCATTACCCGATAACTAACAAGCTTACCTACTTTGTTATTTGATATATTGTGGATTGCATATTGATACTCTATATAGGTATAATAGTTGTGAAAACAGGAAAGTGCTGTATTTTTATACATCAATATACAGCAATATATTTTATAAAGTTAAATGTAGTTAAAATTATATTGTATCATATTATGTTACTATATGAGAAAATAACTCCACGGTTCTAAATAATAAAGACTAAATGATCTTAATGAAACAATACTTCTATGCCAAAATTGTAGTAATTTAATTAAAATCCAAAGCAAAATAATCTTACACGGTAGCAGTTACAGTAATATTTTCCAAGATAATTTATTGTAATTAATACTATTTTAAACACATTAAACAAATTAACTACCTTACATCGGTTGATAATAATAATTTGAAAAGGTCAAACACCTGTAGCATAAGTTATTATAATGAAATTCATGATATTCAACACCTACATTATATACAAACAGTTACCTACATAATATACAGACATATTCTATAAAATTAAATTAGAATTAACAACTTTTTCAAATTAATGGTATCAAAAATTCATTGCTTTTAATTCTTGTTTGACATGTACAGCAAAACAACACTCTGTCTTACAAAACCGTGATCAATTTTAAGAGAACATGTGCATAAACTGATTTCAGAAACTATGTAGTCTATTACAATCCACTTTCCATTCTCAAAGAACTAAACTAAAAAAAAAGTAACACGACAAGACTTATATAGTCCAATCTTAAATCCATCACATTCAAAGCAGTATTAGTAAAAAAAGACAAAATAATAATTCTACTACCAGCAGTAATTTAAAACAAAGGAGGAAGGCAACCAGTCTTACTCCATACTTAAATATTTAATTTTATGCTGCACAAAATCAAATTAAACACAAGACTAATAGTACAAAAACAAACAAAAGAAATAACTAAACATAAAAGTATCAGAAAAATTTTTTTACAGTTAAAACTGTCAAATATTTACAAAAGTAATTCACTACTTAATCAAAATCAATCTTTGTAGCTCTTTTCAGCAGTATCAACTTTGGGAACATCACCATGAGAAGTATCAGCTTTAGAAGTATCAACTTTAATGATATTATTTCCCTTATCTTCTTCAGGAGCATCACCTGCAGGAGTATCACCTGCAAGAGTATCATCTACAGGAGTATCACCTACAGGAATATCACCTACAGGAGTATCACCTACAGGAGTATCCCCTACAGGAGTGTCACCTTTAAAAGTATCGCCTACAGGAGCATCACCAACAGGAACATCACCTACAGTAGCATCTCCTGCAGGAGCATCACCCTTAGAACCATTACCTCCAGGATTCTCCGCATGAGGATCATCTTCTTCACCAGCATCAGTCTCAAGTCTCCATACTCTGTGATCAAATGCCCCCAAATCATTAGATTTAGCAATGTTCTTCAAATAAGTTCCCAATTTAAGAAGTTCATCATCCTTATCATAATCTTCAGTAAAATAAGCGCTTACTAAAATCCCATTCTTAGAATTAAAAAAGAAATTTTCTTGTCTATCATCGCAGATAATGGTATTTTTGCTGTTAAATTGAGGGAATTCTTTCCATATAACATTTAATGGCTTAGCCTAAAACAATTTATTCTTTGAAATAATGTAGATAAGCCAGATGCAAAATCTTACCTGAATCTCACCACCCAAAATTAAAATAGAAACCGTCGAACGCACATCTAAATAAAACAACAACTTGTAATCAGGATGTCTATCTATTCCAAGAACACAAAGTTTGTACTCTAAAGACCGCATATCTGTTGCCGACCAAACGGCAATATCATATTCCTGATAAATTTGTGCTAAAAATTCCTGAAAATAGGGACGGCCAGAAAGGTTTTCGGCTGAGACATCTCTATCATATATAGTTTGATCGATATCGACTACAACAAGTTTCTTGCCCTGACGTGGCTTTCCCACTACCTTCATGTAGTTTCTCCTTCTCAAAACTCTTGGATGAGATGTTCTAGGACTTCTGGTAGCACTATCACCAGCTTCAGGGATAGAAGATGGAGAAGGTTCCCTCAACAGATCTTTCATTTTCAGTACAAATCTACTTGTTATATTCAGGTCTTTCAATATGCTTTTGTCGCTCTTTGTTACAGCTGAAACTTATTGTGATGTTTGAAACAAGAATATAAATCAATAAAAAATCATTGTACCTGAAAATCCGATATTTAAGAAGAATTGACGATAAGTAGGAACCTTTGTTACAGTATAAATTAAATTCTTGAGACCTTTTAAAGTATCCTCTGTAGTGGTACTAATATCATACCTGTCGTTGTTAAACTCGACAATTACGTCCAATTTTTCTCCACTCGGTTTTGCTTTTTCCATTTTCACAGCTTTATTTTAGATTAAAATGTTTTACTAAGATGCAATAACAACAATGATTTTGCACCAAATTAATATTCTGCTCTAATAAATTATTAAATTAATAGAAAAATTATTGCAACTCGCTGACTCACAACTAACACCACGACAAGATGGCGGGAATAGAACGTGCGAGAATCTAAAAGTGACGCTTCGACTATTGATAGATTTTACATACTGGACTTTTTATATAATTTGCAAATAAGTAAATGTTTATTTAAATTTGTTTAATTTGCTTTTATAATTAAGTAAATATATATATTAAAATAGTAAATTTCCCGTTTTTAAGGTAGCGTGACAATTTATAAATATTTTAAAATGTTGATTTGAGTATAACATGTCCGGTGACAGTTAAATTATTCAATACGTATATTAAAAATAATTTAATGAAAATAAATTGTTTAATTAGTAATTAATTTATATTTATTTGATATTAATTGTCCAATTATTTTGATATAAATAAATGTACTAAAAGGTGATTATAAGATGCGTAGGGCTAGGTTACAATGAATTGATTTGGCGCGCAATTTAAATCTTGTCAGAAAACCAGTGGCTGATAACTTCTTTATTTTGTAATTTATTTAATTACTAACTTTGAATTCTGTTTATTTTCTTCACCAAAAAAGTAATTTTAGTAATCATAGGTTTTAAATGAAGAATTAATAAATTATAATTCCATAAAATGATAAATTTTGATTTTTCTCAACACTGCCATCTGTCGTCTAAAATGCCAATCGTTAACGTGACAATTGAATTTATGATTTTCATCTGTTAAACAGAATTACTTCCTAATGTAGTTTTTTCTATTAAAACATTGCAATCTATCAACTTACTAACTCCTTCTGATTACACTGCCTTTCATTTAATTTATTATCACAATTTGGGCGTGTAGCGTCCTTTCAACCTGATCAGCTCGGTAAACTGAGTAAAATTATTGTTCAACTGACAATAATAAGCATAATTAGCCATGGAAAACGTTTACTTAATACCTGGACCGACAAAGGAAGACGAAGAAACCTTGAATGTAATAGTGGAATTTAATTACAACTGTTTTATGATCAATGTTAACGCTGAACACAGTTTGAAATACTTGAAATATTTAATTTATGTAAAAACTAACGTACCAATATTCCGTCAGATCTTCTCAAATCTGATATTTCCAGGTAAATATACTTCAGTATTCTATTTGCTTGCTCCTAACCTAATTAATTCTAGCCGAAATCAAAAGCGATACGTGTAAAATAAAAGAATTTCCTTCGAAATTAAATTATGCGTTACATATGACAGATGTAATGTGGGGTCCGCCCAATACTGGAAATGGCGTTCTAGAGTCGCCTGGCAAGAACAATATCATAAAAGTGATAACAACACCACGTCCAGAAAAGAAACTCGTCGTAGTGAGCATGGATCAGATTATTTTTGATGCAAATTCACCAATGGATAATTTTAAAGGAAGACCTTTTCTTCAAGAATTCTTTAGTAAAGTATACCAATTTTACGACATAGCATTATGGTCATCCAAAAGCATGGAAACTTTAGAAGAAGAAATTATTCTTCTGGGTATGAATAAATATCCAGACTATAAACTGTTATGTTGTTTGGATAAACATTCATTGATTTCCGTTTCAACATATGATACAACTTCGGTAAGTCGGCAATAAAGATATAAAGGTTGGTTTTCTAAGAAAAAATTATTGATTTTAGGTTAAACCATTGCAGATAATTTGGAACAGATTTCCTGAATTTGATCAAACAAATACGGTCATTTGTGACAGTAAAGAAGAATCTTTTAATGACAATCCTAAAAATGGAATCTTGGTTAAACCCTTTTCCTATAAAAATTATTGGGATGATGAGGAACTTTTAAAATTAGGTACTTATTTGAGAGCCATTGCTCACTTTGACGACTTAAGTGAGATTGACCATAAAGTGGAGATTAGAAATTGGGTGCATTACTGTAACTAACGGATTTTAAAAAAAATCAGTTACTAAGCTGATTAACTAGTATTAATTTTTATTTTGTTATGTTCTTTTCTGTGTATTTCTTATTTTGTGAATATGTTTTTTATGCCGCAGTCATTTCTTTTGTTTGATCTAAATTTCATTAATTAATAATTGTAGCACTGTGTAAGCTTAGATTGTAAATTGGTAATTATTATAGGTAATTAGTGACCAATATTGAGTTCAACCTACTTAGAGTTTAAATCTTACAATTACTTTATTATCTAGCAAATCTGTTTGAACCTCTGTATGTTTGTTTGAGTTTAAATAAATATTATGCAATAAATTTCTTGCTTGTTTCATTTATTTATGATTATGTAACTGCAAATTATCTTTCATGAAGAAAGAAGTAGGATTATCAAAGATTAGCAGTATGGCACTGTGTAAGCTTAAATTCTAAATTGGTAATTATTATTTTGCAAATCTGTTTGAACCTATGTACTTTGGAAAAAA
>VTPC01006005.1:12834-27750 GCA_011009095.1 Ignelater luminosus
AGGATCAGTTTTAGAGGAAATTAGATCTTTAAAAGGAGTTTCTTGGAACTTTCTAATTCATCATGTGTTGAAAGCGGCTGAATTTTTAACTCTTTGCTTTTCAGTATGCACCATTAATATTGTTAGAATGAAAGTATCTCCACACAATTCTTCCTATGTGGAGTATAAGTATGGTTTTGTTATAGAACCAGAATTCTTTCTGCTTAAGACCTTAGTTGTGGATCTACAGTATTTGAGAAGTCTTACATTTTACGTCATTATAGAGACGTCGCGCCGTCTATGCCATATCACTGTAGATTTTTTTGTACCTTCTGTATACTCGGAATTTAACCGAATCCCTTCCTGTTTTTCAGTTTGGGTATTTTTGCAAACTGGTGAATGTAAATTCCGCATGAAGTATCTTCTGTCTTAGTGTTCCATAGTGAGCCTAGATCATTTTTGCCCAACTTTCAGACACTGCAGATTTATTCATATCTAACACATGGGCTGAAAAGTCCCAGGCCTAACAAAGAAAACACGGTTTTTTTTTGTTCAAAATTAGCTTTATTCATCAACGTAATTTCCATTAAGAACAACGTAATCATTCCAGCACCGCTCTAACAAAATGTTTTTCTTTGCCATATGCGGTCGTTTCTTTGCAATTTCGGCTTTCAAACGCTCCGATAACGCTATATAATATTCACCGTTGATGGTATTTCCCTTCTCAAGATAGTCGATGAATATTACACCACGCACATCCCAAAATACCGAGGCCATAACCTTTCCAGCCGATTGTTGTGCTTTCGGTCGCTTTGGACGAGGTTCACCAGTTGCTGTCCACTCAGATGACGATCGTTTTGATTCCGGAGTGAAGTGATGGATCCATGTTTCATCCATTGTCACATATCGACGCAAAAATTCCGGTTTGTTACGTTTAAACATGGCCAAACACTGCTCAGAAACATCAACACGTTCTTGTTTTTGGTGAACAGTGAGCAAACGCGCCATCCACTTTGAGCAGAGTTTTCTCATAGTCAAATGCTCATGCAATATAAAGCCAACACGTTCTTTTGATATCTTTACAATGTCAGCTAACTCACGCAACTTCACTTTTCGATCATTCAAAACGATTTTGTGGATTTTTTTATGTTTTCTGGTGTTACCGCCTCATTTGGACGTCCCCTGCGTTCTGCATCATCGGTGTCTCTACGACCACGTTTGAAGTCAGCAAACCAACGTTTTATTGTAGTTTCTGATGGAGCGGAGTCCCCATAACACTTTTCAAGCCATTGCTTCGCTTGAACGGTATTTTTTCCCATCAAGAAGCAGTGTAAAATTAAAACACGAAATTGATCCATTGTTTTGAAAATAACAAAAGTAGCGTCACTCTTAGCACAATAACTCACAAAATAATGAATAGAATATCATGAGATTTTAACAGCTGTCTTTTGAAGGTTAGTACTAACTGAAAAAGCGGTGAATACAATAGAACTAGCGCCATCTATTTGTTAGGCCTGGGACTTTTCAGTCCATGTGTTATGTAATTCTATAGCAAGTTATCGCTTGCCCAAAAGTCAAAGAGCTTTGAATAAATTCAAGCACCGTTGGTCAGCCATACTGGTAAGTAATAATTTTAATCGGATAGGTGTTAACAAGATTCTAGTCATATTAACTTTAACTACAAAGAAGACGTGTTTTTTCAATATTGCAACAATTTTCTATCAAACAAATAGTTGACAATCAGATAGTGTCAACAAGTACAGAAATTGAAAAGAAAATGTTAACTTTAAAAGAATATGTACAAAAACATAACAGAATATCAGGATTACTTCAAAATGTACCAGGCATGTTTATTTTCTTAAAACAAAGAAAACATGCCCTACAGTTCTGAATTTCTTAACAATCGCTTACATAAAACAACATTCTAATGAAATAACAATGTATTTTTAAAACAGAGCTTTTTCGAATTGTGTAAGGTTTTTTTTTCATTGGATGTAAAACTGATGTAAGAGGTTGCTGAGTTTCTAGATGTATCGAAATTTTTATTTTAAAGCTGTTAATATCACAATAATTTCAATGTGATAAAAAATTCCAATGCGTGTTTTTAAATATCTGTTTTCATAAAACCAGAAACAATTTATCAAAGCCCAAACTGATACGAGTCTGTAAAAAGCAAAATATCGTTATCAAAATAGAAAAAGGGGGGGGGGAGTAAATTTATTTCCACTTTGCACCGAACATATTAAACGTGAGCACTCTGTGGGGTTGATCTATAGGACTAAGCCGATTACAGGAAAACCTGTCCACATGCAACCCGTAGAGTTCACACAGCTGACAAGCAATTTAGATACAAGTATATTGTAGACATACACAACAAAATATTATGTCCCAATAAAACCAAATACCATCAAGAGAGACAAACATCTGCATAATTTCCCTATTACAGGTGTCTACTTTACATACAATGTGGATGCGCGTTTATATTATTTCTCCTATAAAAATAACCTTCAAGTTGTGACATAAATGTTACGTAAAATTGACACTTATCCTCCGGGTCATAAGCAAAATCGTCCCATCATAAAAGTTATATTGAAGTGTTATTGAAAAGTTATCGGTAAATATGTATAACCCACGTGGGCGTATTCTACAGGTGCAGACGTTTTACGAAATAGAAAGAGAAAAGAACAAGCGACGCCGGAGACGCCTGTTAAAATCAATGTAACAGGTGCGTCGTCATGTGACTTTCATGTTCCTATAGTAACGTCCACTGATATCTTTTATCTTGTATCGATTAAAAAGAGATGTCGTCGCATTGTTTATGATGAGTTAATGATCGTCAATTTATTCACTTTTTTCAATTTTTCTTGATCGAATTCTATTATGAAATTTCCAAGAGAGAAATATCTTTGCTCCAAAAAAAGTTTAAGTGTGATTGATGTTTGTCAAATAAATCGATTTGTGTGTAAATGGATTCAATTTTTCGTTTAGAAGGATATTTTTTAATAATAAGGGTCCCACAGGATTTTTCTTACAATTAGATCAGAGCTACATTTCTTCGTAATAAAGTTCAAACTCGTTTTGATAAACGAGAAAGATCTACATAAATCGTCTTAGAAGTTCAGCAGTCTGCAGCAAAATATCAGTCTTTGTTGTGTGGGTGGTTTTTTAAGGTTGAACTCTTTTTATCTAAAAATAACCTTTTTCGTGCTAGCAATAGAAATATTTTGAGAATAATTTTTTATGCCGTCTGACCTTTCTTGCAGAGAAACAAAACTAAATTAGGTTTTTTACATAACTGCAATTTTTATACAAATTACATTTTCGCTCAATCTCGTCTATATTTGCAATGAAGCGTCCATCATATTAACCCCTAAGTGTTAATTGAACATCTGCCGTTGACAGCTCACTAGATTTCGTCTATTAATATGAAAATCTCATAACCCCATTAATTTTTGCGTAAAATTATTTTGCGTGGGTGTGATCCATACCAGGAAAAAGCTTTGATATATTTTTCTAACCAGACAGTTATGTGATGTTTGCGTCAAAAAGGAAATTAACTAACTTTTTAATTAACTCTGCATGCGAAGATGCAGGGGGTATGAAATGTTTTTGGAGCTTTTTTTGTGATCTACCGGCTTGTTAAAAAAAGACAGAAGTTTTAATTTACTTTTTACCGGCTTCAACCTAGTTACTGAAATATTAGCTAGAAGATTCAACTAAAGTACTCGGAATCATTTTTCTTTCTGAAACTACAATTTTCCGAGAACAATATTTCAAGAGAGCCCAAATTATCTTCATTTGTTCTAAACGCGCTTCTTTCAGTATAATCGATACATTTATTGTTCTTTTCTTTTTTCTTTTTTAAGATCGAATCTCCGTCTTCTCAGCAATTTTCTTTGATGTAGGATGGGCGATTTTTACAAAAATGTGGTTTAAGAAAGGTCTTAATCACATCCGCCTTTTTTCTATAAAAGTGGAACTTACAGACGACGGGTTTATTGAGTGTAAAACTTTCGTTCGTTCTTCTTTTATTCAAAAGGTCGTTATTTCCAATTTAAATCCTTACAGACACTTTCTGTAATTGAATTTTTTTCTTAGTACTACTTTACTTGAGATTGAAAAAGATGCGGCAAATCTTTTCCATTATTTTAAGTTCCTATACTTAACAGAAAATGTTTTTGACTAGTTCTATATTTAACAATGTAACGGTTTGCCGGGGAAAATGTAGTAAATGAAACAAAATGAAATTTTTTAATTTAACTTTAGTAACACTAATAATAATAAAGAACAGAATTTTCTGAACAAGACAAGAAACCATTAATATTCCTCGAACTTTAACTCGGAAACTTATAAGCTTGAAAAAAGTAATATTCAATCAATCAACGTCTTGACTCTATTTTATGTATAAAACTTCAAACGTTTAGAAATATTTAGTCGTTGGTATCAATAATGAAAATCTCAATCTTTTAGATATTCTAAACCTTTGAAGTTTTACCTCAATAAAACGGAGAAATGTGAATGTTGTTTGTTACCCCAAGAGACTTCTACCCGAGCTAAAAAAAGCTTTTCAAAAGTTCTTTTTTTTTGTTGTGCATTGTGGAATTTTTGCTGTTTATATGTTCCGTTTACCTTTTAGACGTATTCGTAATTCTATGTCTGAAAATTCCAGGTTAAATAGTCGATATAAGAGAGAAATAGAACTGACCCCAGAGGAAGTCTTAACCCTGCTTACGGTATGGGAAAACGAAAGGAGGCGTGCTCAGGACGATTACCGGCCCACGTGGTCTCGATATGAACCAAATTTGGATTTAGATGATAGCAGTGAAAACGATGTCGAACAAGAAGACGAAAATTGGCTCGATACTCCAGTTGTATACCCTCATGCCACAAACAGAATCAATCAATTGTCTGGTGAATTTGTTCGAGGTAATCCAAATTACATTTACGAAGATAAAAGAAGCCAGTTAGGTCAATGGGGTGGTTTCTCTGACAACAAAATGAAACGTTTTATGGTCGCAAGGAAACGAAATGATCCAACAAGGGAATTAAGATACTTTAATGGACCTGCACAAAGGAATGATTTTTATACGCTTTCACAACTTCTGGCATCTCAACGTGAACCTAATGTACCACTGTATCATCGATTTGTACTATAAGATTATCAGTAAGTTAAAGAAAAAAAAAAAACGCATATCGGTCATGAGATATCGTTTTTTCAGTGGTTTATAGTCTATCGATGTTATTTATGTGTTTAAAAAATTCTATCTATATAAGACGTAATACTTAAAGATTAATGTATTTTATTAAAGTATTATGAATCAAAGTATTATACATCAGTCAGTCAGTATAATATAAGTACAAGGTTTTAAATGTTATATACTATAAAGAAAAAATAAACTTTAATGCATTCCAGCTTATTAAACTTGTCTTATAGATATAATAATTAATAAAACACCTTTCCTAAATCCTTAATTAAGGTCAAATATTTCAAATGTAATATTTTGCATGAGTAGATTCTAGGTAATTATTACATCGTTACTATTAGAAAGAACACTAGACTAATTATTATTTATCTAGCTATGGAAGCGGAAAGGTAAACAAACGGTTATGTGATATCACATCTTTTCAAATATTAACTTAATGTTTTATCACAATCCCTACATGTTTCTTACGTACATATTTGTCACTTTATCTATAACTCGCTAACTTAACTCTATTAAGTAAATAAGTATGAAATGTTAAAATTAGGACCGAGTTATACGATAAGTATACAATAATGTGTAATAAAGCGACAACCAATCAAAAGTAAACATTTTTATTTATCTGTCGGGATTTTATGTGTGCTTTAATAAAATACCCAATTCATCAAAAAGAATATCATATTACTATTAAAAAACCTCTTTAAATAAGTATTTAGGGCGTCAGATCTTTAATTATTCTCAAACAGAAATTGCTAAAAACGCTTTTCATTTGTTTACTGGAACGCCACCTTTCAAAGAGGATCTTATTTAGTAAAAATCAATAAATAGTAAATAATTAATGAAAGTAACAATCTTGAATTATAATAAAACATATTCCTCTATTACTTTTCCTAACCATATTTGTTACAGAAATGGGAAATAGACTCGAAAGAAATACGAGTATTTTCGTTTTTAGCAAAACCAAAGACAGAAATTTCTTCAAGAAAACAACAAACATCCATTGATCAGTCTTTAGAATAGCTACCTAACAGTTTTCTAAATTAAGTAACTTTGCATCTCTTGTGATGTACAAGATCATTTCATTGTATCGGTTTTAATAAGCTCTCCGTATCACAAGAAAAAGTAAGAGAAGTACATAGCTGATAACGCAGGCAAAAAGTTTATTAACACATTTTTTTCTGGAAAACTTCCTTTATTCTTAAAGAGTTGCGAAAGATAGCTACAATCTTTTAAATTGATCATCTCAGTACTTCTTTATGCAGGGTGTTGAATATCATCGAAGAAATAACATGACGGCAAAAAGGTTACGGAACAAATCCAAATTCAGGTAGCCTGCAGGACATTATGAGACTAATAACGAAAAACTAAAGACACTGTAGCCTATTTTTTTGAAGATAATTATAAGATTTATTACTGTATTTTGAAACTCGAAGAGCTGACGTTAAACTAACATAAAGCAGATGTTTTAGGTATTCAACTCTTTTAAAACTCGACAAAATCAAATACAGTTACATACAGATCTACTAATAATCTCTTCTGCTTTACACACCCAAATTTAGAGATTCTTATTCTCGTCAGCCAAGTTGCATTTGACACTTACAAATTAAATCGTTGTCATTTACGGTACAACCAATGCTGTAGCTCATGCCTTGCATGAAAGTGCATATTAACATTTCGCCCTCCACTTCAGCTAAAGGACGCCAACTTGGCTGACGAGCATAGTACATGGACAAATGGGTCACATTCTTATGCTGCTAAAATCTTATGCAAGCTTATTTAATTATAACCTTATACTGATTACTTTTCACATTGTTGCGTTTAAACCGATCTGTAGACCTTCTGGTATTGTCCGTTTCTAGCTACATACATTTCAGCACTAGATATAAATAGCAAAAAGTATTTGGCTTGACACTAGTCTGAAAGTGTATGTAAAACCCCAGTAATTATACGGATATTAGTTTTTCAATTATAAAGGTCATAAGGAAAGTGAAGTTTTAATAAGGCTCAAGAGGTATGTACTACGGCTTCTTCAAAAGAATGAGTTGACGTAGAATTTCTAGATTCAAAAGAAGTCTTAAAACAGCATTAAGAAGATTAAATGCAACACTATTTCATTTGCTTATCATCTCTATCGTTCCTGTTGCCGCTTTGAGTTTTGTTCCCTTTACCCTTTATACGATACGAAAACTTAGTTATCTAAGAGTTTATCCTTTAAAAGGGACTACGGTGATTATCCTTCGTACTTATTTGTCATCTTAAAGTTATCTTATGTTTTTGAGATTAAGATGAAGATGACACTATACAAACATCAAAAATGTTGCCCTCGTTAAAACATAATACTATCGATAATATACAAAAACAAAGAAAAGTACTTTAATACTAGTATAATGCATTTTACCGTAGAAATAAAAAATAAGTTCCATCATTGGGGTTGTTACTGAGACTTTGAGCTCGTAAACTGTCTAGATACTGTCTAGCGCCACGCCACCATCCTCTGCTGACAGCGATGGATTATCACTTCCCATACTTCTGCTCTATCAAATCAAACATAGACTGTCTGCAATTTGGCCATTGTGTTCCTTGAATACATTTGACTCGAATCCCTCCAGAGTCGCTATAACCTAACTGAGAAGATCACTAGACATCTTTAGAATTCCTTTAGCTCTAGCGCTCAGAATTCTAAAATAGAACATGAAACACATTCTATCTTTTCAGACAATGGCATCAACCTTTTCCCAAGCCGAAGTGCATTCTAGAAGAAAAATCTACCAATTCAGCCCAAACGAGACGTTTGCATCGAAGATGGGACGACTCGTGCAAAATTTGTTTTAATCAAAATTATTTTGGTTTTCAGACCTTTACTAATCACTCAGCGAATCATTCACCAATCACAAGTCACTCAGAATTGTGATTGTTTGCTTCATACGAGAAACCATCAATCGGAGCACGGCGTGCAACTGCGTTTAAATTTACTCCCTGCTTCTCTAGACTGACTGAGATGAAGTAGACTTCTAAAACTGCTTCTGCCACGTCTGGCCGACTCACAGAATACGACAGAAAGCATTAAGATGCAATGCAAATGTCACAACAAAGCAATACGTTTTATGGCACTAACTTGCAAATCCGATTCTGCGCATCGATATTTCGAAAACGATAGCAATTCAGAGAATGACTAAAATGTAGTAAACTGTGTTTAGTAGAATCTAATAGGGTTTGCAGATTTTTGCAATTTTCTGCATCTATACCACAAACACGTATTATCGGAGACATACATTCATAAGCCGAATAGCATAAAAACTTGGTTTGCAAGACGCGTGCAAACCAAATATTATCTATTTCTTCCTATTTGGAAATTCAAAGTCCCGACATCTTAAGGAAATGCTGCATTCCTGTTTGGAATTCCAGAGTAAACAATGGTGGTATAATAACCGTCTGGCTACAGAAACTGTCATAAACATCACCACATACATAATATGAATTATATTTCATCAAAAAATTATATTACGTATTTACTTTGATTGGTTTGGGAGATATTTGCAAAACGGTGTTAATTATGATTTTACGTAAAAATATCACAATTTGGTAAAAATAGACTAATGAAAAAAATGGAACATAATGAAAAAACATGGTATCACATTTTAAGCTCCATTTTGTTAATTCGGAGATAATCCAAGTGATAAAGATATAGATTGTAAAAAGATACCGTTAAACCTCTTGCCAGGTTTTAAGACAAATATGTTTATATTCACTGCAGAAAAAAGCTTTTTATAATCACTTACGATACTTCTACTGTAAACAATGTTTTGCATAAGATACAATGAACCATTTATATTATATTAAAATTATGAATTAAACTGCATACGTTTCTATAAAAACTTTTAGGGAATTTTTTGATTGTAACCTGAAAACAGTAAAGTTAATATTAATCAATAGGAGCTCAAAAAGTTAATTGTTTCATATCACAATTAAATGGCAGTATTGTGTATATCAAAATGGATATCAGAATATTACAGAACAACTTTAAAGATTGATAGAAGTTAAGCAAAAATTAATTTTAGGTTATAGCATTTAGCATATTGCATTGGCTGCGTTGCCAAATCTCCACTAGCTGAGATCACTTTGTTAAGATAATAATGATGTACAGAGTGTTCATAAATGTTCTGGGTCCAGTGGGCTGTGAAATGAAGCTTGCGGCTACATTTGCCGCCTTTTGAGAAACAGGATATGTATTAGAATGTTGGTCACGTTACACGCATTGCATCGTTGTTATGATGGTTGTCTAATCTTATGTTTTTTAAAGAGCAATAATTAAAAAATAACTTTTAAGAATTTTTTAACATATTATTTATTTAAATAAATAAATGAAGATTAACTAAATTGCTAAATGCAGGACATGAAATTTGCAATTGACAAATGACAGAGAACAAATACGTATTGTTAAAATAAATCAACGAGGCGGACGTTCAAAATTAGATTCCATAGTCAACTGGACCCAGAAACATTTATGAACACTTTGTAGATGTTACGATCAATGTAGCAAAATCTGGCCAATAACGTATTATGCGTTCACAGTTTTTTGTATGGGGATCGGCCATGGAGATTTGCCCAATTTAGCAGTGTAAACACTCGTTTGTCAATTTAAACTGGTCTTACATGTATGGTTAGGCTGTTTAAATGATTTTAGGTTAGATCGCATGACAGAACACCTATCCAATCTTGTCAGTTTATATAAAATGGAATTAACATCAAATTGTTATGAGAATAATTTCCAAGCAAACATCTTAACTGTTTCAATATTCCTATTTTAAATAGACAATATATTTGGCAACGAGGTTCTATTCTGTGCAGTGACAGTAATTAGTTTTAAACAGTTTTGAAGTTATCCAAGGTGGGCATTGAAATAACAAATTAAATACCTCTTATGTACTTACAACCTAACAAAAAAAAATTCATGGTCAATACTCATGCAAAAAACTGTGTGGCATCGATCGCCTGTTGACGTTTATGCCCAAACTACTACCCGGTTGTTAATGTTAATGACCAAATTACCTCTATGACCGTAACACATAAATATGTATGTAGAATAATTTCAATAACTTTGTATGATTTTAATAGTTTGGCAATAAGTTGCAATTATGCATTTTTGTAGGGATGTTACTAATGCACAATTATATTTATTTTAATTACATTTTGAAATCAGGAGTAAATAGAAAACATAAAATATCAACATCCTACAAAATAGATATTTGTTTAACAAGGATCCAAAGTGATATTTTTCGGACTAGCTGGGGATACTAGCCGACGATGTGAAGAACGAGCCGAGTCCACTATCCCCCGCGTGTCCGCAAAATCACTTTGGTCCGAGTTAAACACTAATATTTTTTGGTAAACCTACTTAAGAATTCGATAAAATATTGGAAATTTATAATTTTGCATACATTGCCTGATACTTTGGTTTCTATGTATTACTTAGAAACAGAAAAGAAAAAAACGTAGTGGTCCCTAACTATTTTAGACACTTGTTTCTAAAACAATTATTTTAGGGATTGTAAACAGTTACATAAACAACTACCTTAAAAGTAGGTTTGCCAAAATAGTTATTTCTATCACTAGTCCAGAAAATGCACTTTTGCGAGTACGAATATAGTCGCAAGATATTTTCTGGACATGTGATACACAAGATTTTTTGTCTAGATTTTGTTAGATAAAATTAATTCACTATAATATAACCTATTATATATCTGAATTTTGAAATCAACATATCGTGTTTCCTTTTGTTTCATAGACGCAGTTCAGCTGTTTTTTAAACGTCACGCTTGTCGGCCTAGGTCGCAAACAAAGTGTTTCTGGAATATTATGGCATATGCAAAACTGGTAGTAGTGAACGGAAATACAAAAATAAAATGTTTAGTTTTGCCATTCCCCAAAATATAAATTTTTTTGTTATGCTGTCAACTTAACAAAAATAAATCATAGTCTATTTTATAATTTGAAACACATAATAAATAATTTAAAGTTAAAACGCCACCTTTAAAGTATGTTTACTCGATAACTTCCTTGGGCTGGTTTCTACTCGCTTCATTCAATCTAAATATTCTCTAATTACCATGGCAACCAATTTTGTCCTTTTTCTTCTTGTTAAAATCAAATTGTTTAAATCACTTGTTTAGATTTTTAAAGAAACTTCATTAGTTAGTGAAGGGAGAGCAGAAACTAAGCCCTTATTTTTAGTGATGTTGTTATACAGTGACCGCCAAATAAAAAAAAATGTTATTTTTGATTTTTTGAGAAGCTCTTTACGCCAAGAATTTGTGCATGGCCGAAAAGTAAGAACAAGCTGCTTTAATCTACCAAGCCATTCTGTGTTTGACAGAAAATGGCGTCTTTTGAAATGATCATCAATACTTTCGAAAGTTTCAATGCGTGTGTCTACGAACAGGTAGTATGCTACCATGGTATCACTGCAGAAACTCTTGGTTGGTTGACATGTGATAATTGTTCACGTGTCAACCAATCTGCTCATGGGCAAAAGCAATGTTTCTGATGGAATTTTAACAGAGTGTGCATAACTATCACCAGATGAGACCCCTGGTATAAAAATAAGAAGTAATTTCTCTGTCAGATTTCGAGGAAACATATTAAGATTTGGCAGTTCTTGCGTAATTTTGACTCGAGAATTTAAGTTTTGATTACTTTGCTTTCGTGAATAGTTAAATTATTGATTTTTGTTTTCAATACTTATGTTGAAGAACATTGTCCTTTCTCAGATTTGCAATTCTAGAACTTACAAAACAATTGTCCTAATTTTGAAGGTTTTTGGTGCAAGGACTTTTCATCATTAAATATTTTACTGTGATATCCAATATTTTGACATTGCCCTTCTGAAGATTCCGATTTATCTAAAAATAAAAAGAAACTAGCAAAAGAGTGTGTGTGAGTTAGTTTTGCAGCACGCAACACCATACGTAATATTTTAAGTATAGTTTAACAAAACAATCCACGGCTACTTTATAAAATAGTATCAAAGTTAAGAGTAAAGTAGAAATAGTTCCAGAACAGTTTGGTTGGTATGCTATTCTGAAACTGTTCCTGCTCTATTTGTTTTTTATTTTATATACAGGGTGTTCTAAACGCCACGCCCATTCTTTAGGTGATCGATTTAGTAAGGTAAAGTAATTCAAAAAACAGAAGTAACAAAACTTCTGTACGGTGTTCGTTATCGAGTTATCGACAAAAGAAGCAGTAACTTTAAATGGTGAATCAAATTTGTTTTAAATATGAAATGGAAAAATATTATTTACGCAAGAAACATTTTTTAAGAAATAATTATTTAGAAAAAGTGAAATAAGTGTCTTACAACCTCAACACATTTACGACAGCGAAACACTGACCTCTGTATAGCAGGACTTTGTCGATGAAAGCCATAGCTATCTAAAGCCGAGCAGTAACATTTTCTGGTTTCACAACTTCTGTGCACATATTTTCTTAAAAAATCCCGAAAAAAGAGAATTAAAAGAATTGATGTCGGATAACTAAGAAGCCCAAGATTTGATCCCCGTCTAACAATTCATCGGCCCGAGAAGATGGTATTAAATAATTTCGGACTTGCATACCCTAAAGTGCTGGGATTCCATCATGTTCATACTACAAACATCATCTAATAACTAATGAAACGTCCTTTAGCAACAATGAACAATTGGGAATTTAAGTTAATGTTGAAAAATCACTATAAATATATATAAGTAGAATCTTTTATTTGGTGCAACCCTGCATATAAAAGAAATGCTGTTGTTTTATCTGTCAAATAAATGTCAATGTCTGATATATAATAAAGTTCAGTTTGTGCGTTTTATTAGTTCTTCCTTTCTACAATAAAAGTATCCTAATTATTAAAAAATAGTTAATAAAAAGCCATCAACAGGTTATGGGCCCAGATCACGAGTTCATTGCACAATTTTTGTGATTTTCTTTGTGTCGCGTAAAAAACGTGAATCATCTTATTCATTTGATTCCCGAAATGGCTTCTACCGCTAATAATAATAATGTTCGACTCATTAAGCCATTTAATGAAAATGACTTTAGCGACTGGAAGTTTCGCATGGAGTTATTGTTAGACGAACAAGGGATTCTTTACTATATCGAAGATGACCCGAATACGGATAATGCAAAGTGGAAAAAGGCAGATAAAAAATGTAAGTGTCTAATTGCGCAATATGTAGAAGATCCTTATCTAGAACATATACGCAACCACACCTATGCATATGAAATTTGGGAGTCTTTGTGCAATACCTACGAAAAGAAAGGACCATCAAGTAAGCGTTTATTACTAAAACAAATGTCAGAATTAAAATATAATGTTAAAAAACCATTAGAAACTCATTTAATAAAATTTGAAGGAATAATGAGACAATTACAGAATAGTGGCGCCAAACTTGACGAATCAGATTACTCTTGCTTCCTGCCGAATGCTTTTGAATCGGTAGTTACAGCTTTGGAAACATTTAATGAACAGGATTTAAAACTGAAAAATATTAAAAGACGTTTGTCAGAGTATGAATTAAAACTTAAAAATCCAAATCCAGTAAAAGAAAAAACGGAGAATTCTAATAATGCTAACCATGCCTTCGCAGTATATGGCAAGCCTAGTAAAAAGGTTAGTAAAACAAAGAATAATAAGTGTTCCTTCTGTGGTCGTCTTGGTCACGATCAGTTAAAATGCTTCTATTATAAAAAGCATACAACTAATAATGGTAAATCTCAAGCGAATGTAGCAGAGAAAACTGAAATCAAAGAGATAAAGACTGAACATACTAATGATTTTGCCTTTCTGGCACAAAATGCGATTAATAGCGGTGAGTCATTAAATTTATTTACTGCATATATTGATTCTGGGGCTTCTAACCATTATTGTTCTTCAAAAGATAATCTGTTAGATAGTGTTACCTTAAAAAAACCAATTACTATAAAAATCGCCAACGAAAGTGAAGAATTAGTAGCTTTGGAAGTGGGAACTATCCGGGGAAGAAATTTGACTACGAATAATATGTGTAAATTGAAAAATGTTTATTACGTACCAGGGTTGAGGTACAATTTACTTTCTGTACGAGCTATTACAAAAGAAGGCTATAATGTGAAATTTAAAAGTAACCTAGTTTCAATTTACAATAAATCTGGTTTTGAAATAGCAAGTGGTGCATTAGATAATAGTTTATTTTTAATGAAATTTACAGCTGAGACTCGGTCATCTCATGCTAATATATGTCATGTAAAAGAAAGTTATAAATTATGGCATCGCCGAATGGGGCATCTAAGCATGTCAGGACTTAGCAAGCTTAATAAAGCAGGTATGATTGATGTTGATAACCAGAATTCTGTTACAAAAGTTTGCAAAGAATGTGCGGAAAGTAAACAATGTAAACAGCCCTGAAGGAAACAGCCCGCTACTAGACCTCTGGAACTCATTCACAGTGACATTTCTGGACCAGTAAGTCCAGCCTCAAAGAATGGTGAGAAATACTTTATATCTTTCTTGGACGATTATACTCATTTTACAGTAATATATCTAACTAAAAATAAATCTGAAGCCTATGAGAAATTTGTACAGTACTTTAAAATGGCCACTTCTAAACATAACACAACTATTAGTCGTTTGAAGTGTGACAATGCACTAGAATATAAATCAAATAGTTTTCAAAATTTCTGCAGCGATAATGGAATTCAGATAAAGTATACGATT
>VTPC01006005.1:38575-57983 GCA_011009095.1 Ignelater luminosus
CTTGACCCTAATAGCGCCGGGTATAGATAATTTCGAGAACTTTTCAAATTATCCTCGCAGTTTGAACTTTATGCAAAATGTATAATTTTACATTTTTTGATTTTATACATAATTTACCTGTTTTTGCATATTTTAATTCTGCACGCATTGTGTTTACATCTTTCTAATTTTACAGTGTATTTTGTCAATTTTATTTTTCTAAAACAGGTCTACGTAATTCACTAGGGTTTTTCTGGAATTTTGTTTATTACCTTAATTTCCTAATTTTAACTATTTGAGAACAAATATCTGGTCACTTTGAACTTCAGTATTTTCAGTTATCTCAGTATCTTATTTTACTTATGAGAGGAAGAGGTGGAAAGATAAATTTCTATTTCTATTACATTTTTGTAAGCAATCATTCGTGAAATAGTAGCATGGTTAAAAAGTTGTTGAAAATATCCACATGGATCTAACTCTGTACAAGTTTTTTATATGGTGATGGTGTTTTCTGCAAATATTATGATAAAGTAAATTGTTTAAAATTTATTCTAATTAAAACGGATTTCATGAAAATTCTTTTATACATAAATCCAAGCATTGCATATAATGTTGATTATAATAAAACTTCCTAAAACTTACTAGATACTTCCTTATATTTATTTATTATTTTACTAAATTTCCAAAACAACTATTTTCTTTTAAAATTGTATTCTAAGTACTTTATTTACATTTACATTATTTTCCATGATAATGTTTATGAAATATTGTATGCAAATCAGTAGGTACTACATTTCCATAGTTATTAAAAATATCACTCTCTTTATTAAAAGGCGAAATAATTGACTAGACAATATTGATTGAACACCGTCATGAATATTAAACAGCACTAACATATGTACAAACAAATTAATAATTAAGTACTAAAACATATTTTGCTACAGAATTGCTATTTTAGCTTTGATGTACTTAAAGAATAATCCTCAATGAAGATTATTGTTTTTTTTTAATTTCATGTTTAACAACTTGTCTTTAATTTCTAGTTTTTCTTTTCAAATTAGACTGATTTCTGACTAACATGGAGATGGAAATGTAATCAAGTTAGTCAGACTAACAACTTGCACTCTTCAAAATAATAAAAGTAAACTTAATATTTGTTCTTCAACATCATAAGACATGGGCAAGAATTTCTAAACCATCTTTATAGAATATCATGATTCGTAATTAAAAAAGAAATTGGTTTTACTAAAATAAATGTATATTTTCAAAACTAATTGTATCTATTTACATTAAGAAGTCCTAACATAATATTCAGCTCCTTTTATATTTACAAAATATTATTCAAATACGAAATCAAAATAAAAATACTAATGGCAATAAGACAGTACATTCCTACACAAATTAGAAATGATGAATAAAGTGAAAGATCATTTGTTATTTTGATGCTGCCCATTTTTGAATACAACATAGAGATGGTAAAGGTATATTTAAAGTATTTTTCAAGTACAAATAACATTCCTTATTTCCCATTTGTCTTAAAGTAAATGCCAAGGCCATATCATCATTGCTCCATACAACTTTCTTTTTCCCCAACAAAACATTAATTTGGGATTGTGAAAACACCTGTGTTAATAGATTTTTCTGTTCTTTGGCAAAATTTGATCGTTGACTCAATTTATTTAACTGAGTTTTGATAGCATGAAATTTTTTCTTTTTTGAATTAAGTTTTCTTTCATAATCAGTAAGGCGCCCAAAAAGTAATTCTTTTTCTTCGATTAGCTTTTTATATCTTTCTTTAAGTAAAAGATTTTCATCAACAGCTCTTCTTACTTCAGCTCTCTCAGGAATATCACAAACGCCATCTTCATTATTTATAAAATCTACTATGCTAACTTCAACACCTTCAAGACGTTGACTTGGTACTGCTGTACTTTTTAATTTACGTTTGAATAATGGATTAACCATTTCCTCTTTAAAATTCCTCTCATAATCGTCAGGTAAAAAATGATCAGTACATACTTTAGCAGAATCAGGGTTAAAGTCTGATTTTACTCTACAGCGTTGCAACCACACTGTTCTTAATTCTGGATTACTTGGAAAGTTATGAAATTTCTGTGGTGCATTTACATCAAATTTTTGAAATACATTTCTACATGAAATTACAGCACACTTAAATGGTTGAGTCCTGAAAGATTAATTTTAGATAACATTTTTCAAGTATTGCAAAAAGAAACTACCTACCAAAGTGTTGTATCACACTGCACTTTCTTTATGTACTCTGGTACACTTTCGAGGATTTCAGCTACCACTTTTTTTCTCATACGAATTTCAGCTCGTTTAGTACGATTGGTAATCATTGTATAATTAATAATTTAAAACCAGAACTATTAATTAATTAATGCCTACTATAGTATAATAAATTAATAAAAATAAGTCAACGATTCTTGTATGCTACCGAGACTACAAACTTTTAGGTTATTTATGTTTGTTTACAAAAAAATAATATGCCGAAATACAGTGTCACCAACATAGATTTTCACACATTTTAAGTAAATTTTGTTTCTTTTCAGTTTTTTCCCCTAATTTAGCAATTTTTCAAACCAAAACTGTTTTTATTCATTTGACAATTTGACATGTTAATTTGTAGAATATGTCAAAACTGTTCCACAATATGAAAATACAAAAATAATGTTAATTTGGAAACGAAAATGGCATATTTTTAACAAACATGTGTTAAAGTGAATTTCAATGGCTTCTCCAGACTATGAAGGTCCAGAAAATGCACACTTTGTAAAAGAGATAAATTACAATGAAATTAAGAAGTTAGAGGTCTGTAAACAATTTGTCTGCGACAACCAATGTTGCTTTTAAATATTGCATTTAGATTGTAGGCGAAGGTAGCTTCGGTGTTGTTTATAGAGGTATATGGAAAGGAAAAGATGTTGCTGTGAAAAACATTACGACGGAAGCTGAACGTAAAGCATTTAGTGTTGAAGTACGACAACTTTCAAGAGTCAATCATGAGAATATTGTTAGGTTATATGGAGCCTGCACAAAGGGCCCTAATATTTGTCTTATAATGGAGTATGCAGAAGGTGGTTCTCTGTTTAATGTCCTACATTCTGCTCCGCGTGTGCAATATCGTGTTGCTCATGCAATGTCTTGGTGTCTACAGTGCGCACAGGCAAATATAATTATATTTAAGAAAATACTAGCTATAATTGTAATTTTCAATAGGGAGTTGCATATTTACATGCTATGAAACCAAAACCATTAATTCACAGAGACCTTAAGCCACCAAATCTGTTATTAATTATGGAAGGAACAAAATTAAAGATCTGTGATTTTGGAACAGCAGCTGATAAAAGTACATACATGACGAATAATAAAGGATCAGCTGCATGGATGGCACCAGAAGTATGTAGTTTAAATATCTTGTTATTTTCAAACTTCTAAAGTTAATCTAAAGCGTATTAAGCACATTCACTTGAAGGTTTTACAAAACTTTGTCTTTTTGTTAAGGTATTCACATCATCAAATTATACAGAAAAGTGTGATGTGTTTAGTTGGGGCATTATTTTGTGGGAAGTTCTCTCTAGACGTAAACCATTTTATCATATAGGAGGTTCTGCATTTTCTATTATGTGGGCTGTCCATAAAGGTATGAGACCACCTTTGTTAAGAAATTGCCCCCCACCGATTGAAAAACTTATGATTCATTGTTGGGATCAGGATCCATGCAATAGACCCAGTATGGAAGTAGTAAGTATACATAGATATTCGGATTTTACAGATGAAAGTGACTTTTATATTTTTTTTCTTAAATTTCAGGTTGTTGAAATAATGACTGACATATGCAAAGTATTTCCTGGTGGTGATCAACCTGTTAAATATTCTTCTGAAGATACGTGGTGTACAGATGTGTATGAAGAAGAAGATACATGTACTAGATATTGTGAGCCACCTCGTTCTAATACAGATACAACTGATAATTCTAGACGTATAACACTACCTCAACCAACCCAATCAATGACAACGCCTTTATCAGTAGAGATCGATCCTGTAAGTTTTGATGTTATTAATACAGAGTGATCAAAAAGTAATTATATCATAAAGTAAAGCAAAGCACATCTAATTCTATCGATTATTATCCTTGTTGATCTCTTTTAAAATATCATGTAACAAACTACAGGCTATTATGTCGTATAAAAATAATTTCAATTTTTCATTATTGGCATTTTTTTCTTCATACAGTGAATATATTAAAACTTAATTCAATGAATGATGGCAAATGATATGTTGAATAATTCTAAAAGTCTGTATGCATTAGAATCTAACATGTGTTTTTGTTTACATGGCCAACTACTTTTAGATTGCTCTGTATTAGCATGCATTGTAAAATGCAAAAATATAAAATACTTGCTTAGAAGATGGCAGCAATTAGTTGTTTGTGAATCAAATTTCAGAATTCATGGGAACTAGAAGATTCTTGTGAAATGGAGCTTCAAACAATGCCAGGATTTGATAGAATGGTTCCAAAGAATGGTGAGCAGATTGTTTTTATATTACACATACACCACAGCAGATTGAAGGGTTAAAATGTGTGCATCCTAGAATTTGAAAGATGATTATGTAGACCCAAGTCGGTAAATAATAATATACTGTGAAAGATAGGTCGTGGCATACATTTCCAACCGTGAGTTGACATGAACATTGTGGAATCTAACTGAAGACTGTGGAAAATTTAAACTATACATGCTTACATCAATAATACCAAATGAACATAAAAGAATATTTTTTCCCCTATACAGTGTGTCCACATTTCGATGCTCACTATTGGGATCTCGGAAATTGTAAGAAATAGGAAGTTGGTTAAATTAGAAAAGATTTGGCTATTTTGGAGATGAGTTTACTTATGCTTTTGTTTTTTCAAAAAAGTTCACAGCTTACTAGATATTTGCTAAAAACGAAATTATCTTATTTTTTTTTAATGTGAAATATCTCAGAAACGAGCAAAGATAGAAAAGAAGTTTACAATGTAATTATATCACTTACATCTACATTATATTCAAGATTTAGATTTTTATTTACTAATTCATTCCATAGAAGAACCTCTTTAAACTTGAACTTAAATTGACAGTGCTGATATACTTTGAACACAATTTCAATTTTTTAATATTAAAATAAGGAAAAAAATATTTTTTTATGTTCATTTGGTATTATTGATGTAAGCATGTATAGTTTAAATTTGATGAGCATAGTAAACATAGCAAAGTAGTAAAATCTAATTTTCTATTACATTCCTATCCCTGATTAAAACATGATCAAGTGCACACACTTTTAACTGTTCTATGTTATACTTACACTTAGGGTTGTCAGACATTCCAGTTTTGGTAAGATATTCCCGATTTTACATAAAATGTTCCATGCTAATTTTTAGAATGTCCTGCTTTTTTTTTGCTTACCTGGAATTATAACTGGATATGCTAAATATAGGGTTCAAGCATCATGTGACTACCTAGAGAGTAAGCCTAACCTGTAAACAGCAATTTAATAACTGTAACAATGTTACTTATCTAATGTAGCTAATGCATTGATATTTTCAAGGTGTTAAGCACATTGAAAACTTTCAAGTAAAAAACACCACAAGAAACTATTCAGTGCATGTGTAAAAGGGGCATTGAACTGCTTTTTTTATTCTCCACGCAGCTAAGGCCTGTCTCATAAATTTTGGCACACATTAAAGACTATTTGTATGAAATCTGCTAGAGTGCCATGGATTTGCATGTTTATAAAACCACTTTCCATATGTGTTACGAAGTGATGATGACAGTTGTTTGACAATTAATATGCAAAAATGTCGTACAGGTTGAAGTTAAGGAAAAGAATGTATCAATTAGTTGGACACCTTTCAAATAAGGAAATTTTGAATTTGTTTGCAATGAACCACTTATCTCACCATAAAGGATTGCCAGGAAAAAGTGTCAACACGACGATTAGGGCAAAAATTCGGTGTTTCAGAAGATACTGTTCATCGAATTTTGACAAAAAACAATGTGGAATATCTTAAAAGGAGAAAAGTCCCCAAGTACACTACAGCACAGTTATAGAAAATCCTAAAATTTATGTCATTATGCTAAAACAGCTCAAGAATGGTTGAATATTAAAAAAATATTATTTGTGCCAAAAATTGACAATCCATCTAACATTCCCCAGGCTGGCCCCATAAAGTATTTTTGGTCACTTTTAAGTGGATTAGTCTACAGTGATGGTTGAGAAGCCAAACCAAAGACTAACTCCAGAAACGCATTAAACAGAAAATTAAGAAAGTTGAATTGATTAAAATTAAGAAGTTGGCATGATGCGTAACATAAAACATATTCTAAGAGAAATTGAAGTCCATGGACCAACTTCAGTTGTATAGTTTGTTTTTTGTTAATAGCAATGTTATTAATCATAAAAATATACATTTGCATTCTGAAGTCCTTCATTTCTATTAGGCAGCAAAATTCTATTTTGTGCCAAAACTTATGAGACAGGCCTTATGTATTTGATGTTATATACATGCTAACATTTGACAGGTACAGTGCCATCAAAAATCAAGCCTTCTTTGTTATACAGTGTGAACGCCGACTATGGAATGCTTTAAATAGGGTGTTGATTTGAAAAGTTGCTAAGGACAATTTTGTTTACACTAAAATATTGCTATTGTTATTTCCTTTCTAACAAGGTATCTCAAGCAAGGGGTTTCCATTTAAGATTTCTTAGTCAAGTTGACTGAAACTTAGAGGTTAGGTGAAAGAGCATAACTTATTACATCATTCTACTTCCTTCTCTATATGAGGCCCACACTGAAAATATCTAGAATGCCTAGGTTCCTGCAAGCTACCCTAAACAAAATTATTTTTTTATTTTTGTTTGACGTTTTACAAAGTATTTGCTTTTTTCCGAAGTGAATTTGCTTTTATACTTTGTTTGTTATCCCGTTTTGAAGTTGTTGTGTTGCAGTTATAATTAATTTAATTAGAGAACATTTTCACGCTATGATTTATTATGATTTTAAAAGTTCGCTTTCTCCGGCGCAAAGTGAGATGAGATTTAAAAATGCATTTGGTGATGAAGGCCACCATATATAATTGGTACAATGAATTTAAACGTAACCGTTCCTATCTGAACGATGAATTTCGTGAATGTAGGCCACCTACTGCTGTGACCAAAGAAAATAGACGAGTAACATAGTTATATTCAGACAACATTAGGCATTGGTATCAGTCAAATTCAAACAATTCTACACTAACATTTAGATGCCAAAAAAAAATATGCAGCCGTTGGATCCCACATAATTTATCTGATGCTGAAAAGCAGCAACGCGTCGATTGGTGTAGAGAAACACTTGTAAAATATAATCAGTGTACTTCAAATTGTGATATGAGGCGAATCCTGGATATGTAGTTTCAATCCCGAAAGAAAGTGTCAGAGTGCTCAATGGGTGTGTGAAACAGATGCTAGGCCTAAGAAAGTAAGAAGAACAAGAAGTGTTGGTGAGAAAATGGTAGCAAGTTTTTTCTCGAAAACTGGGCACATTGCTATAATTGTGCTAGAGGATCGACGGATGATTAATGTAGATTGGTACACTACGGTTTGTCTACCTGAAGTTATAAGAAAAGTAGAAGAAAAACGCCTAAAAGGAAAAATTGTCCTACATCATGACAACACCTCATCACATATGGCTAAGCAAACGGTCACGTTTTTGGAAGCTTTGAAGGTGACAAGAATGAATCATCCCCCATATAGTCCTGACCTAGCACCTTGTGATTTCTTCTTGTTTCCCAGAATTAAAAATAAAATGCGTGGAATCACTTTTTTGTTGCCAACTAAAGCTGTTGAAATGTACAAAAACTTGATTTTTGAAGTGACGCAAGAAGGCTGGAGTAACTGTTTTAAGGACTGGTTTTATAGAATGCAAAAATGTATAAATTATAAAGGAGAATATTTTGAAAAACAGTAAACCTGTTTGCTTTGTACTATTATTTATTTTTCTATTAGTTTCTAAGAATTTTTAGTGTAACCCTCGTATTACCGAAACGGTTTTGAGTAATTTTTGATATCTTTTTTAGTTTTAGACATATAGCTCACTGCAACTTTTCAAGTTGACACTCTACATAACAAAGTAGGTTTAATTTTTGATGGAAAATCTACCTGCCAAATATTTGCATGTATTTGTTTACACCCTTTGTAATAACTTATAGATATAATCTGTTTACGATGTTTCTGGGTCGTTTATCTTTTAACTGTTTATCTATTAACTCGGCTTATAAAATCTTATTGATGATTAATGTACTTTAAGGTTATGATTTTATGACAGTCTAACCTCATGCTGTTGCCCTTTTTTTTGTAAATCTGTAAATCAATTATGCTAGAAGATTGTTTCACAAAAATTCCTATTTATATTTATTTATAAATTAAAGTTTTATGTTTTTATTTATAATCTTTGGCATTTTTCTTAATTGACATTAATAGATGTAAAATATAAGAAAAATTTGATCTCTTTTTAACAAAGCAAAACTAATTGGTGCTAAACGGCGCCAAATACAGTGTATGTACGGCAGTTTTCAAAAAAAAAAGGAAACAACACTTCCAACCGAAGAAAATGAAAGCATGGCCTGTTATGACTCAGAAACATCGTGAATGGAGTATAGTATATTTTTGTTTATCTAACTCGCCGCCACCTCCAAGTTTGACTAACTGTGGGCTGAATCTTACTAGTTTATGTGTTATCTTTTTGTCTTGTATAGCAAGTTGTGAATGTGTAAATACACCTAATGACAATCTCTAATCTGCCAAACTGTTTAATGCCCTACTTTGAGTTTTTGAAAATCTGGCAACCTCACTTATATAAATAATATCACTCAAGAAAATATGTTTTTGCACGACCGCCTGTAAAGTTGGCGCTTTACAATTGGTTGTCAATGTCGAAAGTTGATAATTATAAACATTTGCAATTAATTTCACGTATCGATGTCGTAATGAAATCATTATATGTACCTATGATCTTGGCCAACTTCATTTTTTAATCTACCGTCAATGGTTTGTCTTTATTATTTTCTTTAAAATACGGTCGTGCAAAAAATATTGTATACAACTCGAATGCAAAGTGTGCTTTTTAAACTCGTTGCTCGTGCCATAAACTTCCTATTCATTCAAAAAACTTCACTTTACACTCTTGTTATATAAATAACTATTTTGACATAAGGTATATAATGAAAAAAATTAAAACAAATTAAGGAATAATTGCCAAATCTTCTTCAATATTAATGTTATTTCTAAATGCTTTATTCCTGTCACTTTGAATGTGAGACTTGACTTTAATTTTGTATTTATAATGCTGAGATAAACATTTAAGAGCATTGACTGTTTTTAATTCATTATTTCACATTTTAAAAATGTAACACTTTTCAACATCATCAAAATAAAATAAAAACACCTACAAGTTATAAGTAAGATTCAACAAATGTAAGGTTAAGAAATTGTGATTTGTTGAAAATTTAGAAATTTTGTAGTACATAAAAGTAATATCCTGGTTGTATTGATACAAGAGGTACAGTCATCCACAAAAGTAATGTCCCAGCTTTTGTAGGATAGACAACTTATTTTACGTTTTCACAACAAACTGCGAAACACGTTTCTAAAATCCCCAAACAAGTAAAATCAATAAATTAAAACAGGTAGGGAAGTGAACATTTTACTTTAAATGCATTCTTCTATTTGACTTGGAAATTTGCAGGTATAATTCAAGAAATATAAGTCTTCCTCCAAAAGCGGCAAACGTATTTATAAAATTGAAATATGTTAACTTGGATGAAATGTATTTGTTTATTAGTTAGATTAGTATTATTAGCTTTTATGATCAAAAAATTAATGGTGATTTGAAATTAAAAGTTTATTTATTAGTTTTGGTGTTTAGTAACATCATTTTCAATATGACAGAATTAACCTGAAAATAAATAATTTTTTTAACATTATTATATTATAATTAGTTTGTTATTTACTTACAATTATTTCTCATTCTTTTTCATAGAATCTGAGACTGACTTTTTACGCATTATTGAACAATATGCAATGGCAATTTTTACAACTACAGGTGGCAGCTAGTAATATTTACGCAGAGTAGGTTAGAATCCTTTCAAATACGTCTACCTTTAATCGAACATCTTTTATTCTAATTCTAATTTTAAAGAACTTTTTGAAGTAAGAGCAATAAAGGCAATTGGTAGGAGCCAAAGCCATTCCACATTTTGTAACAGTATTTAAAAACGTATTTCTAATTTAAAGGTTACTCACCAAATAACTCTTAATGCTTATTAGAAACCATCCGGCTAATGATGACTCATCTCATTATGGGCCATGGCTGTCAGATAGTTTCAAAAGTAAATTGGGATCTAGCAATACTATGATAAACCACAGGTCTGTTATTTAGATTATATCTTAAACCAACCAAAAGGATATCAATAATAAATCATTTGTTGGACGTCAGAGCCTTTTTGTTTAAATTGAAAGAAAAACTCAAAATTCCAAAACAGACGTGTTTATCAATAAAATATAAGACACAAAAAAATGATATATAGTTTTATTTAATCAAAATGTTTATTGCAAAAACACAAACACAAAAAAAATAAAAAAAAAAAGCCACTCTTCAACACGAGTGAAAAATCTTTTTAATAATCCTCACCAAATAGAGGTGATGTCACCCTAGTTTAATTAATAACTAGGTTAACAAACAAATAAACATCAAAAATGGTAACTTAATTATCAATAAACAAATAGATATTCAGAATATTGAATGCATTTATAATCATGGAACAAGTGGATATCATCAATAACAACTAATTGTCTATAAACAAATGGATATCTACAATATTGAATATATTTAATTGTTAAAATAAGTGGATTTTAACAATAACCACTAGTCCAATAAAAAAACCAATGATCGAACCAAATTGCAATATAACAAGTTTCACCTTGTCATATGAACAAATTTTAAAAACAAAATAAACGTTACAACAAAACACAGTTTAACTCACAGCTATGTATGTTTTTCCTGGCTTTATCACATTCCTCTGAGGATCTTCATTCAATGTGGTTTAATAGATTTTTGATCGTTGATCCAGTACATTGTGTACACCTTTGTGAGGTTAAGTACGATATTACCTCTGTTCAATTCCTAGTTCAGATTAATAGGAAATTCAAATTATTCTTGATTTTCTATGATAAACAACAGGATTTTTACTTGAACCAACTTCGAGAACCATTCGTGGACCCACCCCTATAACGAATACATTTAGGGAACCAAACAAAAAATCTCGGTTAGGTTCAAAGGCTAGAATAAAAATTCACAATGCGCGAAAAAACAAACACAATATTTATTCAGACTCCGCTGAAGAAATATAATTTTGATTGCAAAATTATAAACACCAATCTCACAACCAACCTGTTGATTGTGCAACCACTTTCGCAATCCTCTGTCTCAGATGAAAGAATTTCTAAAGAATTATCAACCACAACTAAAGTTTTTATACGGGAGAATAACAAATATTCAAAGAAATGTTAAAATCAAACTGTTCAGGGATATTTCATTTGGGGATTCCCCCAAAGCCAATAAAATTCGCATTTTCCTACAAACGATGATTTTAAATAAGAAAAACTTAAAATATAGAATTTTTAATTCAATTTAAACAATGAGCAAATCAAATTTTGAATTCAGCAATAAATTATGGAAATTAAGTTAAAAAAAAGTCGAGAGTATGTATCCACATCATTTTATGACACTCTCGTACCAACTTAGAATAATGAAATCTTGGCGGGATTCTAGGAAATTTAAATAATTTTATGACGACGAGTAACGAACCGTTACAATTTAAAGAAACGCGATATAAAAAGGTGTCTTATCATTATTCTTACATTATTTTAAATTTTTATTGTATTTTGTTTATGATATTGACTTTATTATTATTATTATTATTATTATTAGTTTAAATATTGTAGTGTCACTTTAGCAACTGCTACGTATAATCCTAATCATGATGGTAATTCTCAAATAATACTTATTACTATTAATAATAGTAGAATAAAGTAAATAATACACAAATTACACATTATCTTCAGAGTCAGTTCCTTGAATTTTGTTCCATTCATGAGAAATAGATTTTTAATCCTGGTGACAAGTTACCTACCTGCTATTTATTATATATTACTACTCAACCATTGTTATCGTTATTTCTTGTTGGTTTAAAATCAAACTCTACCGTTAGTTCATTTAGTTGTTTGGTTTTGTAATAAATCCTGTAATTACAAGTTACCTACATTCTTTTTTTCACATGTATTATACGAGGTATGTGAGAAAAGTAATGAGACTGATTTCATACTAACCAAAATTTTTATTTTTTCAAACAACAATGTTATCCCCTTCAAAGTAGTTCCCTTGGGCAGCTATACACCGGCGGAGTCGTTGTTCCCACTCTTGGTAGCAGCGCTGCAAGTCTTCAACTGGTATGGCTTTTAACTGGTCGGTCACAGTCTTTTGAATGTTCTCCAGAGTTCCAAAATGACGTCCTTTTAGGAAATGGTTCAATTTCGGGAAAAGAAAAAAGTCATAAGGACTCAAATCAGGTGAATAGGGGGGATGAGGAACAACAGTAATGCGTTTTGAGGTCAAAAATTCACCGATGGAAATTGCTGTGTGACACGGAGCATTGTCATGATGAAGCATCCACTTGTCTGCAATGTCTGGTCTCACACGAATCACTCTTTTCCTGAGCTTTTCAAGGACACTTTTATAAAACACTTTGTTGACAGTTTGTCCTGGTGGAACAAATTCTTTGTGCACGATACCCTTACTGTCAAAAAAACAAATCAGCATGGTCTTGATCTTTGATTTGCTCATTTGACATTTCTTCGGCCGAGGAGATAACGGAGTGTGCCACTCTTCGCTTTGCCGCTTTGTTTCAGGATCGTACTCAAATATCCAGGATTCATCACCTGTGATCACACAATTGAAGAATTCTTGGCCATTGGCAATCCACTCAAGAAGATCAACGCACACGTTTTTTCGAATGTTCTTCTGTTCAGTTGTGAGGTTTTTCGGCACCATTTTGGCACAAATCTTGCGCATGTTCAAATTGTCTGTCAAAATTTAATGCACGGTGAAAGTGTTTAAATTTAACTGTTCACTCATCATCCTTATTGTTAAACGACGGTCTGATCTCACAAGAGCCCTCACACGTTCAACGTTTTCGTCAGTTTTTGAAGTTGAAGGTCTCCCTGAGCGAGGTTCTCGGCCGTCCAAAAATGATTTGTGCCAGCGGAAAACTTGTGCTCTTGATAAGCACTGTTCCCCATAGACCTGTTTCAACTTTTCAAAAGTCACACTCGCGGATTCACCAAGTTTAACACAAAACTTTATTGCACAACGTTGCTCTAGATTCCGATGCTCCATTTCTGTAACACACAACAAAAACACAACTTCACTGATGGCGCTGTCAAAAATAATGTGTTAGCTGTACGGAGTTGTAACTCGGACTGAGGAAGTGGAAGCGATAAACAGACCGGTTCAGCACAGGCCGGTAGACAACGTTGCCAGATCTCCCGCAGTGTTGCCAGTCTCATTACTTTTCTCACATACCTCGTAAGTGTTACACTGAAAAGAGACCTTAATAATCTCTTGAACGATAATAAAAGATTTAAAACTTTTCACACTAAGCTAGAAATAACGGCAGCAAATTTCGAAATTAGCGTTAACTGTTATATTGCAATTTACGTATAAAATATTCTTATAAAAATTTAGTTTTGAAACTGAATAAAGTAAATTAATTAGCAATGGATTTTTTCTTTTTACTAAGTTTTTCGTATAATAAAACTTTATTCATAAAATTAGTTTACATAGCTTTTAGACCGCATTTCTCTATCTGACCATTCTGTCAACCAAAGGTCTATAGACCTACATGCTACAGCTAGGTTCTCTCTTTCTATACAATAACGTATTTCGTGATTTGTACTAGACTCTCAGCTTACCTGGCTATAGCTGAAACATTACTTTTGTGAATGACTGTACATTTATGCAGATGCATCTTTTTGTAACGTAAAGATCACTATTAAATATGTACAAATCAATGAATTTGTGACAATAAAACTTTATACTCCAAAGTTTATTACAAAACATCAATTACTCATTTTTTGAATAGATTTTATAAAAACATAATTTAGCTGAAAAACAATGAATTGTAAATTTTTTTATATCAATTCAGGCAGACATTTATTTTACACAAGTACTCAATCATATTTTTGAATTTAATTTCATTAAAAACTTACTTATTATCACTTTATTAGTATCTCTAATAACATTTCTCATAGCTGATTATATGAACACTAAGATGTCTTGGCAGTGCAAACCATCTTCTTGTTTTTATCTTCATTTGTTACCAATGATAATGCGATTTTGTCAAGTGTTGATGCCAAGACCATAATCTATTGACCTATTATAGCTAAATTTTGTTTTGACAACATGACATAACAGCATCCATCTCAACTAAAAATGCAGCATTTTGATGGAGCTGTGCAAAGTTGTCAGATTTTCTAGCGCACTTACAGTTCAGTTAAAAAGAGATTAATATGATTGAACTTTTTGTGTAATTTCTCACAAACAGCACTTATGTGTTATATGAATGATTTTTGTTAAGTCTTCTACTGTATCATACACTTTTGCTCATTTGAATATAATTTTGAGTCTATGCATAAAACTGCAACCTTTGACCTGAGATTACTCAGAAACTAAATAGTCAAAAGATTTAAAAATCTACATAAAAGCATAATTTATATTGGTCTACATCTATGAATTTCAGCCAACCTCCTTAATTTTTTTATGCATGGTATATTATGCGTTTTTATAAAAACCACTAAAACGCTCGACTATAGCTACTTTATTTATTACACCTCCAACAAACTATATTTCTAAAGGGAGGATATTTTCTACAATGTAGCAGAAGAAGAAAAATCTTTCCTTGACATTTGCTGTAGTGATGATGTCATAGGCAGTTTTTTTAAATCACTCTGTATATGGTTTGTTTTGCATATTTTGACACAGATTATTTTTCTCTTTTCAAGTTTGTAAACATTTAATAGGATTATATACATAATAATGTTTTTAAAATAAACATAAAAAGCAAATATGGGGTAGTAGACCATAGACTGAAATTGGTTTATGAGAAAGTAATTGTAAAATTTCTTCTTTAAATCATTCTCTAGCTATGATGTTTGATTTGATTTATGTTTTCAACTTGTTTATAAAAGCAGGTGGATGATTTTTCATCTTGACTACTTTATTTTGTTTTTCATCTATGTATATCTACAGTTTCTTTATTTTCAAAGCTGATATGTTCGTTTTTATTCCATTTTCCCATAATTTCTTTGCCCTTCGGTTTGAACTTACAGTTTGCAGATTCTACTCACTAATTATTCTTATCTTCCATTTTTTGACATGGCTCCTCTATTTTAAATTTGTTGGTCTTTATTCATTTGACAGTATTTGTTTTGTTTTTTTCAATATTTCATGGTCTTCTCTTTCTCTCTCATATTCGTAGTCCGTATTTCTAACCTACAAAGTATATGTGATTATTGGTCTATTTTTGCCATATAATACAGTTTTAGTTTGATTTTTCTTCTTAAGTGTTTCTCTTTAAGTATAAAAGGCCTATTTATTTGAAACCTGTTAATTGATGGTACTGTATGCACACATTGCTCTAGCCAAAAGGAATCTACATCAGGGTTCAGCCTCATCTGAAAAACAGGAAAAACCTGGAAAAGTCGGGGAAAAAGCTTGCTAGAGAAAAAGCCATGGAAATGTTATGGAATTAGGGAAATATAAATAAAAGTCAGGAAATTTAATGATTTTGTCTGGAAGAGCAAAAATATTGACGTCGGCTCAAAATGCTAGGCGTCTTAGAATCCGTCACCATAGTATTTCTGGAGCCCAAGGGGGACCTTCACATCTTCACAATCTTTGTTTAAGGGCCAACTTTTAAGTGGTTCTGGTCGCCAATAAAAACAAGATAATTCTTGAGGTGATTTTTACTAAATTTTTTAAATCTGACTTAGAAAAAGCGCTGTTGGTCTAAAGCATACACCAATAGATGGCTTTAAATTTTGTAAATATGGCATAAAAGAGATGAACAACAGCCTCAATCCAGTGTTGCCACATCTGACAATTTTACAACTTCCTGCACCCTTCTGATTGGTGTGATTTACTGTTATTGCAACAGTATTGTTCACTTTTATATTATTTTTTAATTTCCAGTAGAGGTGATCGTGTTTTTTCTTTAATAGTTGTGAATTTGTTCTTATTTGAACAGCAGATAAAAGAAAGATCTCAAGGTTTTTGTTTTGATGGTGACATCACAGTAGTTAACCAGTTCATATGTCATTATGAGATTTGTGACGTTCACACTGTACATGCATTGAAATAAGCTTGCTATTGTTTCACGAACCACAGAATACCACCTGCAAAGGACTTCTTGGGCTGCTCCCTGGGCCGTTTCTGGACACTTTAAATGATGTCCAGACCTATGTAAATACTCAAGTACCTTACTGAAAATTAAAAATAGTACTCTTGTGCTCTTGGAAAGTAGCACAGTCTACTGTTGAGTGCAAGTAATGAGTACATTGCAAAGAGTATTTATAAGTTTAATTTTCAGTCAAATACTCAAGTATTTACTCAGGTTTGCATCTAAACTCAAATTACTACTACCGTGAAAGATATTTCATTTGAATATCATAAGTTGTTTTTAAGATATTGAGAAAGTAAGATATTTTAATATTGTTAAGGTGTAGATGTCAAAAATAATAAATTTGTTTGTATTTGTGTAACATCATTTTATAGAAGTACTTTGCTTCTGATATCGACACAAATTTGTAATATAATGGATATCCTACAGTAAGAATCACACTTAGAATTTTGCTATCTGCAAACACCCTGAATATGTGTGATAAATTAATAAGTTGATAATAGTAGAGCTTCCATAAAACGTGCCTGATTTTTCTGAAATTTTTATTTCTAGTAATTCATTGGAAAAATACTAAATAATTATTTCCTGTCAGACTATGACGTCAGTATAACTAATCTCTGCCTCCATCATAGTTGCATGTTGTTTGTCATTTGATACCATCTAAGATAACCTTTCAGTGTTTTGTAAACATAATTCCTGTTTTTTGTTTGAGATTCCTATTTTCAGAAAATTTGTAACCTTTGATCCATGACTGCTAATAAATTATACTTATCAAAGGTATCTCAGAAATGTTTTTATTATGATGTTCTAAAAGTACAAATAAAAATTATTAAAATTCTATGTTTATATTTGTCTTAACCTTTTTCCACTTGAAACAGTCAAAAAACTGACAACTGTTGATGTTTGACTTTGTCACAAGTGTTTACTTATTTGTTTTATCAAAGTAGCCTCGTACTGTTAGATGTATCGTATGTTGTAGAATAATTCAGTTTTATTCGTACACTAAACCTATAAATCTAAAAGTAGGTACAAGTACACATGTAGGTAATTTTTTTGTTCATTTCAAATTGAATGACAGCTATAAGTTTAAATGAATAGATTGTGAGTGAATTAATCTAAGGCATTTAATTTTGTTTCCCCAGGCTACTTTGATAAGACAAATAAGTAAACACCCGTTATTCATACTTTAATGTTTTCTTAGATTTTTAATAAATAAGATGTTTGATATAACAACCAAGCACACTCCTTAGACAGGGAATAGTTAATTTATTATTAATTTTATTATTATGCTAAAAAACGAGAAACAAAGAAAATTTTTATAATTATGCAATATAAAAAAACCAAATTTTAAGAAATTGGAAAGGACCATTAAATGGAAGCTGCTGGATTATAAATCTTAAAGGAGTAATTTTTAATTTTAAAATTATAGAAATAGTAGAATAATAGATCTCGATTTAGTTATAAGATATATTTATAAACTATGTTAATAAATCTAAAAACCAAATGTAAATTGCTTCTAATATAAAACAGAAGGGTTTTTATAACTTAACGACATGTTACCTATCAAAAATAGAAAAGATAAATGACTATTGTATGCCTACTATTAAATTCCTGTGTTACTCACTATTACATGCCGGTTCTTTGAAAAACTTGAGATTTATGTAAGCAAAGTTGAAGCTTAATTCAAATTGATATTTATAGCTATGGAAAGGCACAAAAGCATTAATTTATAAAGACATGTTTTGGATTAGATTGTGGTTCTAGCCTGTTCAAAAAGATAAAAACCTGTAAACTTTTTATAAAACAGTTGACATCTACAGATATTTGTTGGAAGTGTTCTAAGTTGATTTTAGAATTGGATGGTTTAGTGTTACTATAAAAAGTGACATCGTGCTTGCTTTCAAATTCAGAGTTGTGTTTCATGCAAATTCTAACAAGTTGATGAATTAATAGTGCACTTGATGGTACAATTTATTTATTGTTCTCATATTTGTTTCTTTGATTTAACATTAGATTCCAAATAAATCAAAGTCAACTCAAAAAAGGATTAATTTGGGTATCTTCAAGTAAGACTTTTTCCAGAAAATCTTGCAATTTTTTTTGCTTCCCATTTTTGGCATGTTCTGTTAGAATCACATTTTTCTTCTTTGGCAAGAATCCTTTTTATTAGTATTTCATACTGTTCAATGAGATAAAGTTCTGCAGCTTTTGAATGAGCAGAATTTTTTTTACAGTGAACTAAAAATGTGCTGTTTTGAAAGCATTGGTAATAGTTTTACATATGTAATCTCATTAATAGAGCAAGTTAAGAAGGTACAAGTTGATCGCAAATTCATGAAGATATAGTAAACTCTTCTTCCAGCATTTGCTTGTGTAAGCATCTGTATTAATGCATTCTCTTTGAATGAGACTTCAATCCAAGTTGCTTAGCTTGAAACTATTCTTGGAAAGGAATTTAATCTCTTATGGTGCCCAAATTAGTAGGATCCAAAAAGTTTCATTATCCAAAAATGTGTTCATCTACTGCCAATTTTTACAGTACTATTGGCATCACCATGGCCTTGCTGAGTATTACCCCTTAATACTGTTAAGTCCTGCCATAACTACTGCCACCTTTATCAAGTATTGTCATGTTCCTCCTTACTACTGTTATATTATATTTATGTACTGCTCAGTTTTGCATCACTGTCAAAGGATCTTTCGCCGATGTACAGAATCTTGCTAGGACTTGGTAGTACTAAATAGGATCTGGCTGTACTTCGTAGGACTTTTTAGTATCAGGAAAGATCAGGCAGTATTAACCTTACAATCTAAGTAGAACCCGAACAATAATAAGTTTATTACTATGAAGAAATAATTTCTTTGTTGGTTTTTTT
>VTPC01006008.1:0-22929 GCA_011009095.1 Ignelater luminosus
AAACTGTTTCCTCCCGAGTACCTTTATCTCAAGTAAAGTTATTTAACGTCAAAACAGGACTCGGTAATTGGTAAGACAAAAACAAGATTTTGTGAAAAAACAAATTTTTAATTTAATATTCTGTATGCAATTACAGCTAGTAAGTGGATTTACAGATGATTGGTAGCAAAACCAGTAACGGCGCTTTTCAGTCTGGATTGATTTTGTATCGTTGTCAGTCTGTTTTGACCACATAAATTTTCAAATCTTTTGAAATGTTGATGGATTTTATAGTTTTCCTGAGATGCATCAAATCGCCATAAGTATCTAATAATTTACATATGTTTCCCTCAGATAGGCTGGTCCTAGGCGAGTCGTAGTCTGGGGACTTTTCATTCAATGCCAAATAGGAGGGGAGTAAAGGGGGTCAAAGTTGGGAATTTTTCTCTTTTTGGAAACGAAGAATCGGGATAACTCGAGAACGGATGGACCGATTTCGCACTTCTTACGATTCGGCCGCTAGAGGGCGCGACAGGCCGAACCAAAGAGGGTTTGAAGCTCTGAAACTATAAAGTCCACAGGAGTCTGGCTTTCACCGATCGATGCAGCATCGCAAGTACGATGGCGGGATATGAGGAGAAAGTCCAGTGAAAAACCAAAGAATTTTAAAGCTGTCCAAGAAACCGTTCGGATAGGCTGATCAACATAATAGTCGAGACTCATGTTCTGGGAGTGTTTATCTATCCACTCGAGAAAAGCCTAGTCGATTCGATTAACTCCGCACTTTTCTTCATGGCATGCCGAGACGCCCACTTAAAAATTTTGTAACTCGGTTAATTATGAATCGATCAAGCTGGGATCTTTTTTATACTAAAGAGCATTATGAGGGCAACAATCTTAGGTGGTACTAGTGGCGTCTCTTTGTTTTTTTTTGGGGGGTCGATTAGAACAAAAAACGTATTTTGCTTTCTTTTAGACCTTTTTGGGGCGATTATCCGAGTTCGTAGGAAAACGTAGTTGTATCACTTGGATGCGCCATGGAATGGAGAACAAAAAAGGTTCAGTACACTTTTTTTCTACAAGATCCAACTAGATCGAAAACGCGAAAAACTGAAAATGGTGCAAATACGGCTCTGGAATGGACATCCTTTGAGCTAGAGAGACGAATCTTTTGCAATCTTTGGTGACCTGTACTTGATTATGTAAGCAAATTTCGAATCTTTCCAAAAAGACCTCGAAACCTAGGGGGAGATGCCGTTTTCCTTCTATGCGTTCTAGCGCCATTATTTTCAGGTGATTGATTCGGCATGTAGCTCTCCCAATTCTGTATGAATTCGCTAATTTTGGTTTTTCGTCATTTGTGTCAGAACGACTTTAAAACTTTAACCATAGTAAAGAGAAGGTTAAAATATATAAACAGTCTAATACGCCCCTTTTCGGTTGGTGCCCATAGGCGTGCGGTCGGGTGGTTATCCATAGGAGCGTTGCGGGAAGATATCTCACGTTCTCGAGTATTTTATTCTTATGGTGAGGGCTATACCAAAAGTTATCCCAAGCATAGTACGTGTATAAGGAGGCGATATGAACCGGCTGGTTAAGATGTAACTTGTAAAGGAGCTGCATAACCAACCACGTCAAAAATCTAAGATTTGTCTGCTTCCTTGATAAGTTTTCTGTAAATGCTTCCTTCAAAAACTTTCTCTGGTAGTTTTTTGAAATTAGTTTCAGCATCTTAGGACAAGTTAATGATCTCTCTAATCCAGAGAGGAATCAAGTCATCTTATGTTAGAAGTACTGTAAAATTTACCAAATATTAGAATCTTTTGTAGTTCTTCTAGTTATCTCCCATGGTTATTCAGTGATAGAGGATTTGGGCCATGGTCAGAAACAGGCTAAAAAATCCATTCTTCATTGCTAGCAAAGATACACAACTGATCTTACTGATGATTGTAGTTACAGAGACAGACTGAAGAGTCGTTACCTACCGATTTGCCCACTAATCATCTGAAAATCCACTTACTGGCTATAGTTGCATACAAAATATTAAAAGTAGAAATTCTTTTTTCAAAAAAATTTTGTTTTTGTCTTTCTAGTTAGCCAAGAAACCGTGAACATAGAGTATACTGATTCTTGGGATCAAAGTAGGTCGATTGGATCAAACTTATCTAAATGCTTTTTGTTTTGCCCATGAGGGGCCTTCAAAGTTTATGTGTTCAAGAAGCTGATGGCGATATTTATATGGACTAATCTAGGTACAAATGAAGCAGTCACAATGATAGTTTTTCGAGCTTTAAATGAAAGGTGGATTTCAAATCTGGCCAGTTATAAATCATTTCACAATTATGTAATAAAAAATGAAAACCATTTATGGTATCATTTTTTTGTAACTTTTTATCAGTTTAAACACACTGTGTAACTGATTCAGATGATAATGTAGATGAAGAAGAGGCAAAAAGTTTATAAAAGATTGGAAGGATCAAACTTTTGCGGTCAAAATGTAAAAGTATGATATTCACAATCACTTCACTATCATTTTTGTTTGCTTTTATGCTTTTTATGAATTTGTGCAATACAAGTATTGCAATGTCAATTATAACCTGTAAAAGAAAAATAAAAAAACATAGATAGTATTGTATTTTACTTGATAGTTGTAAAACTTCCTAAGTTTGTTATCAAGATAACCTTGCTTGTAATGTAGAACAAAAATAACATCTTTATCTCATCCACTATAAATGTAGTATACTTGGCCATATTTGTTCAATGATAACATTGCTGATTTTCCAGCTTATTGTCTTAATGATTTCGTAATTAAAGTTGTAAGTAGTATAAAAATAATCGTTTGTAGGTGCTATTGAAAATTTTCCTTGAATCGAAAGATGTGTACAAATTTCTATTGTTGGTATATATAAAAGGAAATACCGATTGCATGTACAAGATAAAGCAAAGATATTGAAAAAGTCAAACTTTTGTACATCCACGTTTGCTTTATCTTTTAGACTTACTTTGTCATGTTTACTGTACTATATTATCATATATCGTGATCGTCTATGAGTCTACCATAGTTTTTATATTTATCTTTCAAGGCACATGTCCATTTATTGGTAATTAATGAAAGTCATTATTAGATCATTTTGATTTTTAAAGATTATCATTTATGCGGTGTCAGTTTTAAGTTTTAGGTTACATAATTACTCATCAAATTTCAAGTTTTAGATAAAGAGATCTTGTAGGTACATGTTTGTGTTGTGATTAAAGCAAAAACGGTTAAAATAAAAGATTTATAGTTTTGGATCAATAAACAGTGTTAAAGAAAAGTAAATAATACTCATGTAACTATAGACAACGTATACCTTGGGGGTACAACAATCTTTCTCTTTCTTATCAATTATAAACCATATTTTTCCATCTTTATTAATTGAAGTATTGTACAGTTCTGGACAACTAAGAATAACCTGATGCGCATAAGGCGTCACGTAACTATTGTTACCAAGTCATAGCAAGAGGTGATTTCAACTGAGTCATCTGATGTCTCGGCACGTCCTCAAAGTTAATATGTCAAAATCCGACCATGCCTATATCTTTTGGATTTTTCCATCTTCATCCGTGTCTTGATTTCTTCTACACTAATTGTCCATGCTGTTTATCAAATATAAATTAACCTTTTCACTGCGGCACTCGATTCTCCCCTTATATACAGCATAAATGTATTCGTATGTTTTTCGCAGTAGTAGTAGAATTTCTTCAGGGAAGTACAAAATATTTATAAAAGTTGAGATGCCCCTGGCCTAAACAAAATTGCAGAAAAGGTCCCTTTTTGACTTTGAAGCCGTCAAAACCATGGAAGGATTCTCTAGCTTCAACCTACTCCCTCGGATTCCTAGATAGCCATGGGACGTTCCCCTACGGCTTATTCTGCGACAATCTTTTCCGAGCCAGAAGCTGTAACTACCAAGTCAGGGCCAGGAAATGAACATTTATTATTTCAACAACAAGAATCGACTAAAAACTTAATTGAATTTGGCTGTATACAAATTATACAAAGCGGATGCGGCCGCTTGCCCCAGTCAGATGACATGAAATTTTTAACAACTGACTAGTAACTGAAATATATAAAATCGACAAGAGGATGCAACCCATAATATGGTTGCGAACGTCTCCCGCATTTAACTCTGTCTGCACGCTTTTGTAGATATCCGGTTCTCCAAAATCGATCACACTTTTTTGGCGGTTTTATCCGGTTCCCGTAGCGAAAGGGTTAACGCAAGTCATCAAATACTGCAATAAAGCATCATACAATTTTATGCTTGTGAGTCTTATGGGCAATTAGATACGATCGTGAATGCATTTATAATCCTAGTGTCCTATTATACAAGGTGATTCAAAAGGTGTAGACACAATTCTAGGGCTCATTAGATAGGTGATTTGGAGTTAAAAAACCATAACACACTCATATTCGATTTTCAAGAGTGAGACAATGAGGAAAAACTGACTGCAGATTACATCTAGTTGCCATGCAAAATAATGAACAAATTCTGTCAAACAATTCTTGAGTAGTAAGTTGCTTTAGTTATCTTCACAATTTGTATCAGATGGTGCTGTTATTGTTATTATCAATAGTAGTTAATAATAACGGAGTATACTAATTGCGAATATACTGATAAAGTTACACTCAACACTATAAATAGAAAATTATTTTAATTATTTTAATTTTAGATTATATTTAATAAACATAGACCACGAACTTTAAACGGGAAAGAACAAAACGGAGAAATATAAAATACACTATACAAATCTGATTTAAGAAACCCGTCTTAGTTGTCATGGTTACACATAAATTCTGCCGCTCAGGGTTATTCTTAGTTGTCCAAAACAGTATTAATAAATTAAAATAACCTACAGGTTAATAAAGTATAAAAAACATGGTTTGTAAAGAATAAGAGACAGATAGTACCCCCAGGGACGTCATGCGCACGGTTCTTAGACAATACATCGGCCAGCTGATAATTTGACGCTATTGAATATACCAACGCGTGAATAAGCTATAGATCTGGAATATTTCGCTACGTCACAGTATCATATTGAGTTTTGACAGAAGGCGTTTACAGAAAGTGAACTAGGTTAATCTGATTAGTTAAAATAACTTTGGAAACAATTGTATCCATGGAAAATAAGAATGATCAAGTTAACCTGGTTGCCTAGGAAAATCACTTAGCACACTGAGAAAAAACACCTGGCGATCATAACTAATGTTAGCATTTGCAACAATGCCGAGGTATAGTTTGTTTCAATATTATAGAATTCAGAATAGACCTTGATATATTTTTGTAACAGTGTACTTTAAAATTTTGTTAGGAGTTACTAAATAAATATTTTTAGGTTAAGGGTCTGCCATTTATGTCGTCTTTTTAAATACACATGAGTTATTAATATACCCGTATGTAGTGCTTTTTGTGCTATTAGGTTGTAAACTTGAATTCGCTGTATGCTTGTACACTGCAAAAGGGAGGTAAAGTCAAAGCCTAATAATATTGAAGGGGAAAATATGAAATTTAATGCATGTTAAATTGTCGCTGTTGTTTTAAAATTTCAAATTACCTTTGTCTAAAGTTCCTAAATGCCAGTCACTGTTATATCCAGGTACTCTACCTTTGTCTAATATGATCAAGAATTATCTTCATCAGGTGGTGCTATGAAAAACAAAAACAACATCTTTGATTGGTTCATACAGTAATAAAACAAAAAAAAAAAACAAAACAAGTTAATTCTATTATTTTTGACAACTGTCATAAATAATAAGTGTCTAGAAAATGATGAATGGATGCTTAATTGCTAAATAGTTCATTTAATAAATTCCTGTGGAAATAAAAGTAGCGTCATTTTTATTTTGAGGTTAGATTTACTGAATCAACGCAGGCTATGCTGAATTACGTGTGAATCAGTTTATTTCAATATAAGTAAAGTCGTACCTTTCAAATTTCTTAGCTATATCTGATGAAAATCTTCGATTGTGTTTTAGTATCAACTTTATAGGCTTTGTTTGAAACTTTTGAGGATTGTAAACACAGCCAGAAATATCAAATTTTTATCTCGCATCAGCGAATTAACGTGCATGTGTTTTTAGCAGTGCTACTTTTCCCTGTGTTTGTAAATTCATTCCGAATACTTGGGATCGTCTTTTGTTCTTGTGTCACAAATGATAATCCAGATCTTCCATTTCTGTCAATAATAGACTTGCGGCTCTCAGAATGAATAAACGAAAGGTCCCTTTATTCCTTAGAGTACGCAGTTTTCAATTATTTAAACTTATGTATAAAGCTCGGATTATATATTATAATAATAATAAAAAATTGACCTTTATTAGAAAAAAAATAAAAAATAAAATACAAGTTCAAAATACAGCGTGATTCGTATAAGAGTACAAGACTTCACACCATAGCTAAATGAGCTCAGAACAAGAAAAAAAAGTTTATATAAACATGGGCCCGCTAACGCTTCCTGACAGATACCGGTCTTTTTAGTTATGGTAAATTAGTAGGCCTGATTATTAATCTAGGGTGAGTTGTACCACAGACCTTAGTAACAACAAATCTGATCGAAGTTGGCGTTATTAATGTTACTGTCAAAGTGTTTTCTAATGAAGAGTATGCAGATATGCTTGAGATTTATGGAGAAGTTCGACGAAATGCAGTACAAGCAAGACGTTTGTATTCGGAGAGTTCCTTGTCGAAGGTTGCCAAATGAACGCACTTTTTATGCCGTTTACAATCTATTAGAGAACGCGGTATTGTCGTAGGGCTCTTACAGTTAATGTAGAATATCATATTCTTCAGATTGTTGAAAATGATTCTACAAACACCCGTAGGATAGCAAACACCGACATGTGCCACAAAGTACGGTATGGAGATGTTTAAGACAGTGTGCAAGAATACAACATGAAGATGCGGAAAAACGCAGTCATAACTAGGTAATATAACCAACCTTTCATTCAGCGTTTGTTTTCAAACTTGTTTTATATATGACCTGCACCTTGGGAGTACAACAAGCTATCTGTTGTTTTCTTATTAATTACAAATTGTATTTTTTATCTTTCAGTCTAATTTTACAGGAGTTTACAGTTGTATCCATAGAAATAAAAGCTAACGCTTTTGGTTTAAGCTAAAAACTTAAGCTTAAGCTGATACTGTAAAATCGGACCTCGTATTGTATTAATATTCAAGATATCCGAAAAACTAATAAAGGATGCAAAAATGTGATTTGTTATTAATAAGAAAGAGATAGATAGTTGGTTGTACCCCCAGGGTACGTCACACGCACGTTCTCCGTTTTGAAGTAGGCTGTTTTTAAAACAATGATATATCAGTTTAAAGTATGTTCTTTAATGTAGTAGTCCGCAATAAGCTTTTTTGTCTAAAATCAAAACAATGCGAGCTATTGAAATAAAACGTTGAGGTGTTATAAATAAAAATTTACAAGGCAGAACTCCAGGAGAAATTTTTAAACTCCTAAAAGTTTGTGGAATTAAGAAGAATTTCGTTTACCATACCATAAATGGATATAAAGAAACTGGAAACATTAAAGATAGACCAAGGAGTGATGCTCCTGGCTCTAAAAGGACTTGTGCTATGCTTAAAGCTTTGAAAAATCGAATTCGTAGAAATCCTCGCCGCACTCAGAAAAATTGGTGCTACAAATGAGAGTTTTAAAAAATGACCACGAATCGTGCGCTTACAAAAGACCTAGGGCTTCGGGAGGCAAAACGGTCTGCTTAAAAGAGAAAATTCCTGGGCACGAGTTCCGTATCCTCTCCTACCACGGATCAGGTCAGTTGAAGTATTACATTGTCAGGCTTGTCAAGAGTTTGCAATTGCCAAAATTCAACAGCTCCAGTCTTGTAATGCAATTTCAATAGAAGTCTGTGGGTAGAACCGGCGCTTTTAAAAAATGCTTATAACTTTTTGGCGGGGCTTCTCCGGTATCTAGACTCAGTACCCCCATGACCCTCTCGACAAACCCGACGATTTGACTAGGCGGGGATATGGAACTCCAGCCAATTCCTGATTTTATTGCAACGGAAGATTGACCTTCAGCCTCTCTAGATCTAAATACATTGGATTACAACTTGTGAAGCAAGTTGGAGCTTGATGTCTGTTCAAAGCCTCACACCAGTTTGGAAAGTCTAATAAAACAGTCATTAGTGAAGAAATGGGACGCTTTTTCACAAGAAGAGGTGCGTAATGCGATCAAAGCCTAGAAACCAAGACTGAAAGCTTGTGTGGCTGGCAAGGGAAGATACTTTGAAGTTTAGTGCTGATGTTGTAATGTACTGTCTTGGCAAGTAAATGCGGGGCACCCACAGGTTTTACAATTACCCTTTGTAAATCTGTCTTTGGCTTAAGTAAAACTATACTATTTATTTTTTTTATGGTCTTGCTGACTTAATAAAGAGCATTTGCCTGAACAAAGACTAGGTGTCGGTTTAACAGTTTTTTAATTTTTTGTTGTGCTTCACATTTGCATATGAATTTATTATAAGAAGATTTTGTTATCATCCTGAATAAACTATTTAAAAATAATCAATTTTGTTTGTATGAGAACTTGTAGTACTACTTGGTGATTAGCCAGAATTCCCCAGAAATTTCCTATTGGTCTAGGGTAGGGAAACATTTGGTGAATTTGAATACAAAATTCGCGTTGTTGTTTTTGCATAGTGACTGCTTACTAGATCTGGCCAAAAAATAACATTGGTTTCTATCATGTTTGTTTTCAATGAATCAGTTTATTTTAGTCAAGCAGTTTTTTATGTGCTGCTGCAAGCTGATTGTGCAATCTTTACAGAATTAACAAAAATATTTGAAATACTTTTATTAATTATTAGATATGGCACACCATGCTAATATATTCATTTCAATCGAATATAGTTTGGGGTAAATCTATGAATTTTGTTTGTGAAAACCTTTGTTGCATGCACTCTCGTAAATGAACCTAATGTACTACTTTCGTCTTGGCTTTAAAATCTACAACAATATAAAATGAAGGGATAGTAACTGTCACAACAATACACAAAAAATTTAACTGTTTAGATACCTTGTGACTAAATTTAAATTTGTGCCAATATAAAGTGGACACACTTTGGCTATAATCTAAATGAACATTAAAATTGAAAGAAACTAATATAGAAATCTAATATTAACTAATTGTTGTAGGTCTCTCGGGCTGTATATCTACACTACTACATGATGCAATAATGAATCCAGCAGAAGGTAAGTTCTATTCTTATTCACAAACTAATTATTATACTACTGCCTCCCTTTTCTTCCTATTACAGTGGTTAAACAACGTATGCAAATGTATAATTCACCTTACTCATCAGTCTTGCAATGTTTAAGATTAGTATACAAAACAGAAGGAGTACCTGCATTTTACCGATCTTACACAACACAATTAACCATGAATATACCTTTTCAAAGTATCCATTTTATGGTATATGAATTTGCACAGAAGATCACAAATAAAGACGGCAAATATAATCCTTCTGCACACATGGTCAGTGGAGCTTTGGCTGGTGCTATAGCTGCTGCGATAACGACGCCATTAGATGTCTGTAAAACGTTATTAAATACACAGCAAGGTGGACAGACGACAGGTTTAGTTCAAGCTGTGAAAACTGTATATAGGTTAGGTGGGGCTGCAGGATATTTTCGTGGAATTCAAGCTAGGGTTATGTTTCAAATGCCTTCGACAGCAATCTGTTGGTCGACGTATGAATTTTTCAAGTATTTCCTGTCACAAAATAAATTCGACGATGTGAGGTTAGTTTCGCCGTCGACTGTTTTAGCAGAGACGGAGCCAACGATGAAGAGCGAATCAGCTACGCCTAGTACATCTGAGAAAATGACTTTAAAACCTAGAGAGTTACCTGCAATGTCAGGTGCAGGATTATATGGATCTATATCATTTAATACAATGCATACGGCAGACACACATTTTAATAACAGAAGGAAAGACAGTGGAATACTCGATATGAGTCATACGTAGTAATGTTTGTAAGTATTATTTCAAAAAACAAATCACTGCTTTTATTTTTTAATTGTGTATTATATTAAAAATAGCATTACTATTAGCTTTGCCAAAAAAGTAACATGAAAGAGAAACAAATTATACTGTAATTTTGTGTTTTCTCGAATAGTAGATTTCATGCCAAGAAGGCATAAATCGAGTGTTTTGAAAAGAAAGAGATATTTTGCCCTATTTTTATACAAGGTAGAAGAAGCAAGTGAGGTTTGCAAACAAACTGTTTTAACGATTAGTTGTATTATATGCTGATTATATTATAATTTAAAGATTGCAACATACATTTGTGAGGTTATGTGGCTATTCGTATAACATTCCTTTTTTTTATTCACTTGGTGCCATCTTCATTGTTATAAAACGAATTTCAGTAACTTGATTCCTTTTAAAGTCTTTTTGTATTTGGCTTAATAATTTAATTTTATTTTTATTGGTTATAGTTGTGATATCAGTCAAATAGGGTTATGTTAAAAATGTAGATTGTTGTTGTCTGTTGATTAGTTATTGATTTGGAGTGAAGTTTTGCTGGCAGCAAGTTTCCAATTGTGTACAAAACCTAACCTCTAATTTGTACTTTTGTTTTCAATGATAGTAAAATAGTAAACTAAGTTTTGCTACTTGCATTGAACATACAGATTAAGATCGAACATCTCAAATTAAGTTAGGACAAATTCTTTACTAATAACTGAGATTGACAGAAAACATTTATAGATTGTGAAATGTCAGTGACAGACCTCGCCTCGTTCAATGAATTATAGGAAGCTTACTGACCCAAAAAATAATTGTTAAAAATATTATTAGTCTTATTTTTTAAATAAAATTCTTATTGTGAGGGGCCCACAGAAACTCCACTAAATGACTAATACTTGTCTAGAATTTACGGAGTATAGATAATTCTTGTGATTAGATGATGACACATTTCTTGTAGATGGAGAACACTTTCAATTATTTCTGTTAAAAGTCATTTTGGCAGTGACAAGTATTATTCTAAAAACTGCCTACTAGTAAACATAAATTGAAAGTGCTCTGCTTCTTTGTTATGTTATCATTGTCTAGCCACAGAAATTATCTACATGTATGTACCTAGGCAATCAGTATAAAGTTTTGTTTCCCAGTCTCTTAATTTCCCTTGAAGTATTTTAATAACTGAAAAAATTTTATTGTTCATTCGTATCTTAGCTTTTAGATTATGTAGTTGTACCTTGATCTTATATTGTAATTAAAGAGACAAAACCAATAGGTAAGATAAAGAAAAATATTTACAATTATAAATTTCTATTTTGGAAAATTGAAATTTTATGCCTAAATTGTTTTTGGTTATAATATAACTGTCAAAGTTTAAGGTATTGTTTTGACATTGACATTTAGTATAAATATAACCTAAAATTATTTTGAAAGATTGAAAATAGATAATCATTTTGTCAGTAAATTAAAGTTGAATTTTTGCGACGGATGTTGTAACAGTTTTATTACATGAACAAATCCTGTTTTTGCGAATTACTAATGACATCACAACAGCCTACAATCTCGAGATTATGCTTTCAATTAGAGGTTATGATTACTTAACAAAATCTATATGGAACTGTATGATGGAATAAATATGTTTTGGTGAAGTTTTCAACTGTGACGTCATCTTTAAACCGTGTTAGTGTTAGTCACTAAGATTCAACTTTAGATTTACATAAGAAATTTGTCCTGGTGCCTGGATCTTTTTAGAGTAAATGATATGCAGTGCCAGAAATTGCAGTCGCTTGGTGCTAATAAAAGTAAAAAACATGGAGTTTGACGCTTGGTTCTGTTTTGAATAACGCTATTTCTTGTTCATTCATATCATAGCTTTTAGGTTATGTGCTTGTACCTTGATCTTATAACATGCGATCATTAAAATTTAAGTTCCCAGTAGGTTGTGAAATGTTTCTGTAGGCGTAGCTTAGACAAAACACGTACAAACTGATGATTTTACCTTGTTTCTAATGCAAACTATCAATGTGACAGATAATTTTCCGGAATAAGCTAAGACATAATGTTCTGAGCACTCAGAGAATCAACAAAGCATTGCTCCAGGTGCTTGGAGCAACAATTCGAACTTGCTCTGGCAAACAAACATGTCAAAATGTGTGTTTGCCAACACTCCACCATGTAGGTTTATGTCAACTATAAATGCCTAATTAAAGAGACAAAACCAACACACAAGATAAAGAAAAATATTTATAATTTTAAATTTTTATGCTGGGAAATTGAAATTTCTGTACCTAAATTATTTTTGGTTATATAACTGTCAAAGTTGTTGTTGTTCTGACATTGACACTTATAGTAGACATATATAACCTAAAATAATCTTGAAAGATTGACAATAGATTATCAGTTGACCAGTAAATTTTAAATTAATTCTCAAGTTGTTAGTGTTAGAAATTACAGTTTTGGAGAAAAACTAAATAAACGAATTCGAGAATTAATTTCGAAGATTACATAAAGCTATAATAAACATATTTTTATGTGTAAAATAACTATTTAAATTGTAATTCCTGAAATACTCTTTTATTCTGTTTAATTCTACTAGTTTTTATTGTGGATATTCCTGTTTTTCTAGTATCTTCTTTTTCTTTTCTTTCAGTGTCTTTGTCTTGCTTTTTCTCTTTTACTTCACAGTCAAAGAGGTAATGGTCTTTAAATAGACGTCACAGTCTTGAATGCGAATTTTTCTAATTTAATCATGATTCAATTGTTTTAACATTCTTTCTTGCTTTATTTAATAATATCAGGCTTTCCTCTTAGTAGTCTTTCTGTGTATTGAAAATAAGCAGCATAGGCTTTTTATCTTAAAAACTCTTGCTTCAAAGAATTATATCATAATTGCACTGGTTTGGTAATATGCAAGTTAACAATTGATACTAATCAATTCAAACAAATAAAGAGTGCTGTTAGGAGTGTGCCTTATTGTATTTTTAGCTAAGGTTGGTATCGAGAAATGAAATGGTTTTTGATGGTGAGATGATGCATGTTTTCTTATTCTAGATTATTTGATATTCCGACTCGCTGTATTTTACAAACTTGTTGCAAATTGGAAATTAATTTAAAAAGTCAATTGTTTTTGATGAAACGAAAAACTGAATATCACTGCAGTTGAGTGGATTTAAACATAAGTAGGTCACGACAAATATATTAGCAAGTGATAATAAATGACAAATGGTAAACAAAAGGCACACAATACGTATTATTGCCTTCTGCTTGAACTTGTTATTGATTCAATAAAACAGCTTATTGGTTGTTTTTCTCTGAGGAATTTTGCAAAAATAAAATTAATAAATAATAAGGAAAGTGTGAAAGTAGTTTGTGGTTTCTTGTTTTGTATGTTTTCAAATCTTAAATACTGATATGGTCAGCATAATTGCATTTGTTATTTTACTAGCACTATCTATTTTTATTTTTTAAAAAACTAAAACATCCCAGTGTTGTTGAATTAATAAAAGAAAATGAGCCCCAGTACTTTCTTTAATTTTAAGTTTGCACACAGCAAACAATTTTGATCAGTAAAAGTGAATGAGGAAATATTTTAATGAAGGTGCTAAAATGTAGTGAAAGTAACATAATCTAAATTTTATGCTAGTCAAGACTTTTCTATTAAAAAAACATTCTTTTCTATGTACAGTACAAAATAAAAATTAAACCTTGATTTGTGCGATTTTCCACCGAAAACAAATACTAGAATTAACTATATTTGTTGCTTTCAGTCGACTGTACAAAGAGAAATTATAGTTTTTATAATATATAATGTAGATTATTATTATCTTAAATATTAAGCACAAACAACGTTGTTATCATTTTTGTACTATGTAAATAACTTTTATCAGCAACTTGAAAGTGTTACGTATTTCACATCTTTTTATACCTTTTTTTTTTTGGTTTATATTTTTTGGCAAAGCTGTATGTAGTTATGTGAGAACATTTTGACAATATAAGAACACCTTAGCGTGTATAAAAAAACTAATAATATCACATTACTATTAGATGATAGAAAGAAAAGCCAAGAAGATGTATTTTGTCATTTTAAAATGAAGAAAAACTTGATGCTTGTTATTTTTTCATAAGAAACCCATGTATTTGTATAGTTTTTTCGTTTGGTTAAATCTAAAAGTTTGAAAATTGCTTTAATTTAATTTAGATGCATATCAGAACTTATAATATTAAAATTTATTTATAAAAACAGAAAAGGTGTATATGTGTAGTCTTTGGAATGTACAGTCTATAACAACATCATTCCACTTGTTAAAATCATAAGGAAACAAGATAAGGGTAGGCCTTGATATTTGACATTATAAAACAATCTAACCTTTAAATTTCTTCAAACCTTTGCCATCTGTAGTGTGTTGCAGCCTACCTCTATCTAAATCATTCTTCACAATCCATCTTATTACCTTATTACTTTGTGATTTTAATTAATTGTATTTGCCATAAAAGAAGTAAGCAACTTGTTAAGGTTCTAAAACAAAAAATTTTGTTATATTGTATTTCTTCATTTTTTATGTAATTGTTACTCCTAAATTATGTTTGTTAGACCATGAAAGTATGGCAAATTGTTGGCGTACGAATATAATATTATTATATTATAGTCTTAGTCAATAATAATATCGATTATTGATTAAAACCCCATGGGTGACTTGTTTTTAAATATGATAGCTTATACTTCCACTGATTATTGTAATATTATAAAAAAAGCGTTAACATTGTGATGCCCAGAAATAATTTAGTATGAATACGTCTCTATTTAGTAACGGCAAAGAAGCAAATGCCCTGGTGATAAGTTTATAAAGGGTTGGTTGCCAAAAGCACCTTTAAAATGAGATTCTTTTATGTTAAGTTGCTTTTGCTGGAATTTCAAGGAAGAGTTCCCGACTGTTTTTTTAATCTGTCTTGTTTTGTCATTTTTCAAAAATTCGAAACGATAAATATTTGTACGTACCATTAGGAACCTAAATGAATACATGCTCGACCTACAGGATGTTCATGATAAACATTTCTGCTGTAGTTGTACAAATGTAATATAATATCAAAGAGTTGGATAAAGGAAAAAAGAACATCGTGTACATCCTGTATTTGTGCTATAAAGATGGAGCTCAGTGAATGATAATAATAACTATAAGAACATGGGCTCAGTATTTGTAATAATACTTTGTTTATAAAATATTTGCTTTTCACATTATGTTTTTTAATGTATGTAACGCTATCTTGGCTGTGATAAAGTCCTTATCAACAATTTATGTATGATATTGACTTCGTTCAGATGGGAGTACTATCATAACTTTATATTTTTTGACGAGAAGCTGGGTGTTGGTTTTTTGCATTTTTGCAGAGAATTCAACATCCACCTTTTCGTCGCTCTCTTGTGATAAGGGACCTTGTCACTAATTTACGTAGGTACTTTTAAGTTATATACAATTTTGTTTTGTAAATTTGAAATTTGTAAAAAGTTATTCAAATATAACAAATGTTAAAGAAAAGAAAGACTGACTTGTTTTATTTTTATTCTTCTTTCATGTTAACATTTATATTATGTTTTCCTAATAAACCTTTTTCCATTTTTTGACTGAATATTAATTTAGCCGATTTAAAATGTTTTAAAGAAGAGGCTGGAAAGAACAGATGATAATAAAGTGGAATCAGCTAAAAAATGAAATACTAGAAGCTACTAAACAAAGTTGTGAGACGACAAACATAATCAATACTAATAAAAAGAGAACATGCTGGTGGAGCTCAGAAATAAAAGAGAAAGTCACAGAAAAGAAACAATAGAAAAAGGAAAGAAATAAAACTGCTTGTGAAAAATGCAAAGAGAAATCATGGCATGAATTTAGGAACAAAATGAGTGAAGTGAATCAAAAACTATTCTACTGCCCATTAAAACAACTAAGACAAAAACATACACAATGAAAAAGATAAAAATGAAACAATTATAACAGACAATCTAAGAATTATGGAAAGAGGGAAACAATATTTCGAAGAGACAGAGAATCACAAAGAAGAAAGAACTAACAGTCAACAGGAACCTTTATGAATAACCAAAGGAGAAGTAACAGGAGGCCATTCCTGGATGCTAACAGACAAATACTGAAATAAAATCAATGCTATGGAAATAAGGTTCCTCAGAAAAACAGAGCGAAAAATGAGAAACGACAGATAATACAGTCAAATTAGAGCAAAAAAGGGAGTAGTTTTGATACTTTGTAGGGTATGATGTATCAAACATAATTATCCCCCTCTTTTTTTTGGTGAGCGCACATAGGTAGAGGGCAAAATCTGTCTATTTTCTCACTTTTTTCAGTTTTTTTGTAAATATCTCGAAGAACATCAATCTTAGCAAAACATACACTAGACAAAATTTTTACAAAGTTGATTCTATTCATTTTTTTCTAGCGATGATTGCTTTCTAGATAACTGAGTTTGAAATTTGAGGTGTTTTAGGAATTGGGTAAGGAGGCTGTCAGATATTCTTTTTGACACAACAACAAAAGTACTTACAATATGGTGTGACACAGTCTGCTTCCTTCAGAAAATGGAAGACAATTGATTGCAAACTTTCGCTACTAGTGAAGGACTGCATTTTATAGTTGATGTATCCAACAACCCCCAATTAATGCATGAAGAGGTAGCCAAAGTGGGGGAAAAAATACTTCATTGTTTTGTATGGAGCTCCTACATCCACAACTTCCCCAAGTTTACCTTGAACATCAAACCTGATCTACCTCCTCCATCTCCCACTGAAGGAGCAGCACTTGTATCAAGTTAACCATCAAGTACAGCTCTGGATGGGAAATGAGCTTCCTGCTGAACATTTGAGGTTGGGAGCGAAGGTCTAATGGGAACCTAGTGCCTATACTACAACCAAAGATCCTGTTGCTCCTGAAGATGTTTTCAACTTCATCTTCTGCAGATGTGCCAGAGATTGTTGGGGGGGCAGGGGGGGGGGGGGGATGTTTTGCTCCACCATGTGCCACAACTGTCATGGTGGCTGCTGAATGGCCTGAAATCTTGGAGGAAGAAGAAGCAGCAATATAAAAAAAATACTCACCTTCTGTTTTTCTTAAGTGCATAATAGAATAATTCCGTAGAGATTTCATCTTTACTGTATATATTGATATTCATCATTAAATGGTTTCAAGGTTTGCAAAATAGTTGACTGTGTTTCTTATATCCATTCTTCAGATACAATAAATTAGAATGTTACTATTTTGTTTTATAGAAAACATCATCTAGCTTAATTTTTTTTATCTAGTAACATTTCACATGCTTTCCATACCTTTCCAGAAAATCACTATAAACTAAAAAAGGGACCATTCGAGCAATTATAAATCAAAGTAGATTTTACTCTAAATATACTTTTTATGAAAATTTTTAACAAAAACCAATGTTGATTGAATTGCTTGTGATTTATATATTAATATGCACAGTGGCATAAAAACTAATTAAGGGGCCCCCTGCAAGAATGTAAATGGAGCCCTTATTGTAAATATATAAATAAAAAGTAGAAATTTGCGTCATTTTATATAAAATTTTTATTAATGAATTTATCATTTGTATATACGTACTAAAGACAAAATATGGAACGATATACAGACTCTCTTAGACTGTACATAGATTACAGTGATATACATGTTTAATATTCTACAAATTAATTTTAAATTGAAGAGGCTTTTTCTATAATATGTTTACTTCCGCAAATGATTTTACTTCATGTGCAATTTTATTTTCTATACTAATGAGAGCTACACTAGAACAATCTTTGTTGTGACACGGTACTACATATTCGTAATGAGTTTCAGTTTTGAAAACGATCTTTCAGCAGAACTAATGGTAACTGGCAATGTCAAACATAAATACAAAGCTGTACACTCTGGTAAATTATAGGCTATGTTATGTTCTGTTATACTAATTTTCTCGATTATTTTAGGTTTTAGGACATTCCAGAAACAAAGAAGCTGTTCAGGAAAACAATCAGATAAGTGTTGCAGGTCCATTGCTTAAGGTGTCTGTAATGGGTAATTAATGTTAATGTTAATAATACGAGCCCTGTCTCAGTGAAGTTGGCCTAACTAATGAAAATATATTTTTTAAAGAAATTTATCGTCTTAAAGGAAAATGTATTAAAATTAATACAATTTTATAATAACCGAGAATTAATTTAATAACTTTTAACACATAACTCTATGAATGAACACTTCTCTGACTTCTTCAGAAACAGCTTTACCCCGAGACATGTTTAATTCTTAGCTGCAAAAAGATATGTTCAAATAACTATGAATGTCACTCTCAGCTTATTTACAATTATTAAAACGTCAAATATTATCATCTGCTTCATAACAGTACACTTGATTTCGAAACAGTGACGTGCACATTTAAGTTGTTTTGAGCGTGTATTTCGTTAAAACCAAATTATTTTATTAAAAGTCCGACTTGAAAGCAAGTACAACTGCAAATGTTTAAAAAATACTCTAGGAATATGTAGCGAAACACACAATAATGTACTTTAAAGAATAGATTAGTTTACTATGATAAAGTAGCAAATTTCATGTTTTGGGTAGTTGGGCCAATTTCACTGAGACGGGGCTCGTAAATAAATGAAACCAGTCGAGAAATATACATACAAAAAACCAACTTAAGGAAGTACCATTATTAATTACCCAATCAGATAAGTCATCTGTATACATTTCTTGCAGGCCCTTGGCCCCCCGTCACTAATTCTTCATTGCTCAAAGTGACCAAAGTATTCGGAATCAGGAATTTAGATTTTGAAAGTGTATTACAAAAGCTTTCAAATCTTTGAAGTTGACTGATTATGATGTCTAAAGTTGTATTAAAGGTAAAAATCTTAAAAGATTTTTCAGTATTAGTTGGTATCTGATCGTGTGTTAGTTCATCATAATATTTCTTTACTTTTCTGGCTCGTTGCACTTTAAAATCACTTTCTATTTCACAACTAATTGCTAAATCTTTAGCTTCTATCTTAAGGTTTTTAAAACATGAACATAAATTGCATGTAATTAAGTACATTTTCTAATACTGTTTCTGTCTGAATTAAATCCATATTTTGAGGTTGTAAAACTTATGAAGCTAAACTTATAGGTTGTAGAATTTAATTTTCCAAAATTAATATAAAAGCAAAATTAAAACTTTCCATTGTTTTCTTTAATGTTAAAGCATTGTCACGTTCTATTTTTTTATGTGAAGTAAGTGAAATAATATAAGTAAAGAGTTTTAAATATCATAATGCAGTTACAAAATCATGATGAGAAGCCCATCTGGTCGTATACATAATTTCTTAACAGTGTATTTAATTTTTTCATCTTTTTAATAAACCTGTAATGACTGCCATCTGTAAATTGATTGAACTAATTCGTAAAATCTTTGAATTTCCACTACCTCTATACAAGCATCGTTCAAAATTAAGTTTAAATTATGGGAAGCACAGTGAATATAATGAGCACTTGATGCTTTATTCTTGATTCGTTGTTGCAGTCTACAGTATATACCACTTATGTTGGCAGCCCCATCATAACCTGCCCCCTGCATGGACTACTTAGATCAATACCAGTTTCTGATAAACTATTTAAAATAACATTTCGAAGTTCTTCATTGGTTTGATTTTTCACAGCTTTAAAACCAATGAGTGATTCTTTTATTTTTATAGACTCTGGAACTGAATTAGGATCTTGGATAATAATTTTTACATATCAAATAATTTGACTTAATTGGTCGGTTTTTGTAAGGCCATAATGGATGAGAAAAATAGAGTTTCTTTAATTTCAGCTTTTACGATATTATTTATTACTTATTAATTCAATGACTTTGTCCGGGATTTTAGGACTTGAATATTTCTTTTTACTATCTGAATTTAACAACTAACAGAAGTCAACTGTTTGACATTTGTTGGTTATATTGCCTATTTAACTTTTGTAAAACCTGTTCATTTTGTTAAATAAGTTTTCTTGTTTATTATTAAATTCTTAAGGTTTTACATTAATTTATAATTATTCTTATTGTTGTGTTTTCTAAAAAAGCAAATCTTATTTCTAACCAGCATAAATTGAGGAATTTTGACATTGACATGTAGGTATTATAGAAAACAAACTATACAAACATGACCCACTTTGTTTTGAAATCTGTAATTACACAAAGATATCTCTGAATTGTAAGACGTGTTGCCTATTCCCAAACATTCAGGGGAGGACCCGTAAAATGGGCATACCGTATATAATAATATTTTTCTGAAAAATACCGTTTACTTTCAGGATTTCTTACAAAAAGTTCACTTGGTTTACCCAATCCATATAATAATTTTTTTTTCTCTTTCTCGCTAATTCCATCCACGCGATATAATGAACGGTCAGATAAAATTTTTTTTTTTTGAGTGTTCACCAAGTTTCTCATTTTTTCTATTTAAAAATAGCGGTACCTATCAATTTAATTAAATTAAACAAAAAAAAATAAAAAATTTGTGTGCTAACGTTACCTTCTTTAATAGAATCTAAATGTAAATTTCTGGCAGATTGAGAACATGAAGGTTCTGGTTCGGGCTCTAAAATATTTCTGATTTTTAAATCTATTTATATTTAAGCTTGTGAAAAAAAAACGCTTACCATCTAAATTTGCAGACGATAGCAGCTTGACAAAAACGAGTCGCGTTTTGGTAACTTTTTAATTTTCTCTTGTGTATTTATCTTCTTGTACTTTTCGTTTTTGACGCTTAAATACACTCGTTTTCAGGCATTAAAAAAAAATTAAAAATAGAAGCAAGTAGTAGCACAAACTTTCTCATAAGAAATGAAGAACAAAACGAATTTTAATACAAATATCACCCCATTTGACACTAAGTTTCAATTAACAATGAGCACTTTTCCTCTAAGAAACTGACCATTGTCAGTTTATAGATTTCTAGGAAAGACAATTAGGGTTTTTCAAAAGTGCATTACCGTATTGCAGTTTAGAAGTTTCTTTTGTATCGAAAATTCTTTCATATCCCATGATTTACAAACCTATGTACTTACAGAAGAATAATAAAATATTCTTCTGAATGGAATTTGGATTCGTAATTTAACCATGTGCACCATTGTTTATTAATATTGGAAAAATGCAATTTTGAGAGTTAGTGTTGCTGTTTCATAAACTGATGATGATAAAACGATAAGGAATGAACGATTAATTGCAGAGGTGAAAGGGAATAATGGTAGCAATGAGATTCATCTTGTAGGGCCCCTTTTATTTGGAAACACCGGCATTGCAGGGCTTGCGGGGATGATTACGCCACTGTCTAAAACAGAAGACTTTTCAATATTTATAAGACACTTGACTTTAGTAATTTCATTATCTTTATTTAAGCATTCGGGAGACGCTGTCAAAAAACTGTATTCTGTATCTATAAAAAGCCCAAACTCTTTTACCTTTGTATTATCTTGAGATTCTTGAATTGCTACTTTTTCGTGATCTTATCCTCAACGCGTAGCAAAATTACCTCAATGGGTATACCTTTTCGCAATTTACATATATTCCCAAAATTTGATACCATTAAATGTATGGATCTTTCTTGTCTCTAAAGCAGATTATTCTGCTAACCTAGTGTTTGTTGTTTTATTTCGATACATCCTTCTTGCGATTTATCCAAACTTTAAAAACTCTGCTTTCTTATTTGCATATTCTTCTTCAGTTAAAGCATTAAAAATTAAACTTGTTTTTGGTTTCTTACATTTTTCCGAAAATAATTTCTACGGCTTCGTTTCCACGTAGCTGTTTTTTGTTTTATGCGAATGAGTTTTTTATGCTGCGTTCGGTTTTCTGTTACGGAGTTGGAGCGTTGCGAGCGGCGCGAATGATGACGTGATACATGGAGTGAACAGAGTTTAGCGGAATAAAAGAACGAAACGGTGCATGATCTGGAGTCGTAGAACATAAACAAATGAAGTTGTAGACGTAACCTCAACAAATTAGACTGCTTTGTTACGAAACTAAAGTAGGTATATTTGTTTAATTAACACAGTTGTAACAATTAAGAATTGGGGTTGTAATAGGTATTTTGTTTTCTGTTTCTTCTGGGCAAGGTTGCCAAATTAAAGTAAAATTTGTCCACATATTAATTTATACGTTTTTCTCACATTTGTCTACAAACTTATTACTCAAATAAATTCGGGTGTATGGAATTTTCAAAATTATTGTAAAGAAATTAAACAACAATTTCAAAAAGTGAAAGAGAAATTGTGTTGGATGTTTGCAAATTTGGCAACTCCGCTTGTGCTTCCATAAACTCCTAACGCACAACCTTTTCAGTCGGTGCATTAAGAGTTTGTACCTTTCACTCCGTCCTGTAAAAAACGAACGCTACAATAGCGTACTCTGTTAACTTGATCGCAAAAAACGAACGGCTTTTACAGCAAACGAACGTACCTTTAGTGTGTTGACCAGGACTACTACCTACCAGTGGCGGCCCGTTATAAGGAGCCAAGGAGCCATGGCACCACCACAAAGACATTTCATTTTCCAATTTGAAAAAATAATTTATACTCTTAAAATTTTCTCATTTAAAGTCTGACCTTTAGCGGAGATTAAAAAATTAAGAATTGCTATTTTATAAATATAAATATAGCAAACAAGTGAACACTGCGCGCACAAAATGATAAAAATAAAAGCTTGGGAGCCAGTCAAAGCGCGGCTCCAACGCTTTTAAGCGGTTATAGATTTTAACGGGTGGTAGGCGGGTGAGGGAGGGTGTTCGGAGTTAGCGAACTACTTGAGCCAAGTTAGAAGTGGCTCCCGCTCTTGCAGTCCAGTTTCGATACGTGGTGCGGATGCTTTGTGTTACACTACGCCCGGTTTGAAACTTGACGTGAAGCGTAAAAG
>VTPC01006010.1:6772-21740 GCA_011009095.1 Ignelater luminosus
TGCTAGAATTGAAGAAACTGTACAGCAGGTAAATTCTGGTTTGCAATCTCTTATCAGAATACTTAAGTTTCTCTTAACTTGGTAAATAAACTGTCTACATGTCTGATTAGGAGATTATATGCGGTTAACATAACAAAAATAGATAAATAACCGTCAAGTACACATACTACGAAGGTTCTGGAACAAACGTAATCTCGAAGTTTGGAGACACTTGAAGCAGGCTTTAAATCGCTTGAAGAGCAAATTGAACCACACATTCAGGTGCTTCAAGAACACTTTACATAGCTTCTTGAGGAATCTTGACCCAGAATCGTCGTAGCACATCTACTCCTTTCTACTTGTAAGATGAGGATCTTTGTTAATATTTTTTTTATATTCATTGCAGTTTTGGATTGTTTAGCTTGCTAATTTTATTAATGTAATCCCACATTCTCTTTATGTAACACGTTTGTTTTCGAAAACTGTCCAAAACATGCTGAAATTGAAGAAACTGTACAACAGGTAAATTTTGTTCTACGATTTCTTATCAGAATCTTCAAGTTTCGTTTAACATTGTGTAAACATCTGATCAGGAAATCATATGCCACTAATATGACGAAAATAGGTACAGAACCGTCAAGCACACACACTATGGGAGTTCTAGAACAACTCCACTTTTGAAGTTTGGAGACACTTAAAGCAGGCTGATGAGCTTCAAATCGCTTAAAGACCAAACTGAGCCACTTAATACACATTCAGGTGCTTCAACAACACTTTACATAGCTTCTTGATGAATCTTGATCCAGAATCGTCGTAGCACATCTACTCCTTTCTAGTTTGTTATTTAATCTTTTTGATATTTATTGTAGTTTTGGATAGTTCAACTTCCTAATTTTACTAATGTGTTTACACATTCTGCTTTTGTAACACGTTTGTTCTCGAAGACTGTTGAAAAAGTGCTGAAATTGAATAAACTGCGATCTTGCGATCTTTATCAGAAGTTTCAAGTTTCCTGTAACTTAGTAAACTGTTTAAGTACCCGATAAGATCATATAAAGTGAATATTATAATGAAAATAGAGGCAAAATCGTTCACTACACATACTACGAGAGTTCTGAAACAACTCGAACTCTGAAATTTAAAAATACTTAAAGTAGCCTGATCACCTCAAGAGCAAACTGGACCGCCTAAAAGATATCCAGCTGCTTCAAGATCACTTTAAATGGTTTCTTAATTAATGTTGATCCATAATCGTTGTAGCATATCTACTCCTGGCTTGCTTAAAGAAAAGGATCTTTATCAATAAAATTTTGTTTCTAATATTGCCTTTATAGGTTCAACAAATTGCTGAAGTTGAGGAAATCGTTCAGTAAATTTCTGGTTTTCATTTCCTATCAAAATCTCCAAGTTTGTTAAATGACGTAAACTGTCTAAGTGCTTAATAAGGCTAATACAACGAACATTTAGATATAAAACCCTCCAACAGACACAATGTGACAGTTCTTGTAGCTGTTTAAATTATTCTTCAACCACCTGCAAACTCTTAAAGCAGTGGTATGAAGTTGAACATTCTATTTTTGGAGCAATGTGTTCGGAAATTCCTGGAATTCTGTTTTCATTGAAGGATATATTAGATTAGTTTTTTAAAGCAAATTATGGTTCGCATTCTCTCTAAGAAAAACGTTTGTTAAAACATACTGGCCTGTCTAAGTATCCCGGAAGAAAATTTGGTGGTGACGTTTTGAATTATGCTGCCTAGATACAGATGGTCTGTATTGCCAAAATAATAAAAAAGATAACTCATCACCATCTAAGAGTGTTGAGAAACAACTCAACAATCAAAAAGCAAGGAATTAATCGAGACGGAAGCGTTCGCAGTTAGCCAATCCCTTGGTGTGTTTGTGAGTCAGTCGAGACTCGCTGTGATAATTTTAATGAGTCAATATCATATTTTTGTTGAAATTAAATGCAGTGTTTGTGATAGAAATTAACTTAGCAAGACCGTTATTGAAGATAAGACACCTGTTAGGATTTGTGTTCACGGTATCGGGCATGTGCGCGTTTATGTGAACTGCTATAAAACAATTATATGGTGCGGGTGCAAAATGCTGTGCATTTGGTAACAATAGGGATCTCAGTGTGTCGCCCGTTTGAAACTTTTGTAAAAGGCGTTGGTGTCAGCGTGACGTCGGGTGCACGGACATCCTCTTAAGGACAGTTAAGAATTTCCGGTACTTAGTGTTAAGCAATGTATGCCGCCCTTTGTAGGAATCGATGCCATATGTGTAAGGGACCAAAAATAGGCGTGCACAGTAGACAGAAATGCAAGTGGGCAGCTTTGTTTCGATGGTTAATTTTAGGCTTTCAGTAGCTTTTAAGACATAGTTGGTTAAAAGACACAGGACGAACAAGTCCAGTTCACTGTAATCTTTTTTGTAATTGTTTGAAAATAAATGTAAATAGTTTAAAAAGGGAAAATGTTTTTATGTATCAAAAAATACTGAACAAAAGTTTTAAGAAATTCATCAACACCTCTGCGCGAAGCAAAATCATCATTTCTCCAATAGCACCAGGTAGGTTGATAGAATGTTTATAAAAAGAAAAGTTAATTGTTCGAAAGAAAGATTTTAAAAACTCTTAATTATAAGATTTATACCCACTTTATGTTTTGAAACCATTTCGTTGTTTCATTTCGTTTCTAATTTAATTTTTCAAGGTACGAGTTACCTAAAGAGAGAACAATTATCAAAGTTATGTTTCTACACGCTAATATATTTATGAAATTATAACAAAGAAATTTTCAGGCAAGTAATTAAAATGCTTAAAATAAAATACAAACCCAAAGTTTTTCTTGCATTGAATTACTAACAACTTTCCTGCCCAATCAATACCGGTCGTCTACAGAACTTTTTTTCAAGTAAAAGAATAATCTTGAATGTTTCCAACCCGCACGTTTTTTCTCAAGTACCTCCTACGGATTATAGGAACACTAAGAGCATGCATTAGGATCGAGAATTGCGTTTACCAATTGTGACCCTACTGTGATCGTGGATTCAATATTCGCAGTTGAATAAGGTTTGACATGAGAGGTGTTGGATTTTGTCTATAAAAGCACCTTCTAATTTTGAATCTAAAAAATTATTAAACGCAATGACTATTCCAGGCACAATTTCTCTGTTTTTTTAAATGTGCACATTATACAAACGCAAAGCTATTTAAAGGATTATTTTTCAACTGCAGGAAAAGCTTGTTAAAATAATAATTTCTTTGCTACTGTGGTAAATACGAAATACGAAACACGAAACCATAATGCGGAATAGGAAATGGATTTTTATACTATTTAATTCAGAATTTCCTGAATGCAGCCAGTTTAATTCGTAAAATAAACCAGCCATCAAACATTAAACGCTTTTTAGTTTAATTAATTTCATTTTTCTACGTCAATAAAATATATAAAGTCGAGTAGGCAGTCACGAAGAGGACTTTCGGAAAAGCTTTCTTACAAGTCATTTATAAAGTTTGGAATATAAACTGTTAGTATAAATTCAATTCTCCTGCGAATGGCAAAGGCATAGCAGAAATTTCCTTGATTATTAAATTATGAAAGTCGAATTTGAGATAGGGTCAAATTGCTTTTGTAGGTGCGCCCTTGTGTAAGTTGAACAAGAGTATATAAATTTAATTCAGAATTTTGCTCTTTCACGTCTGCGTTTTCTCTTCGTAAAATCTTACAGAATAAACAGCATGAAAAGGCTCGACAAAGGTTAATTCATGTCTAAGAATTAAAGCTAATGATTTATTCGAGAGTAAACCTTTGCGCACTAGCAATCAAGAAGAAAAGTAGAAATTTGTTTAGAAATAAAAGGAGAAAAAAGAATTCATTAGAGAATGCAACGGGATTTGTATAAAGACTTGTATAACATTCTGACATGGTACATCGGGGGCATTCTTAAAACATTTTACATCCATACTGTTATTCCGTCGAGACTATTTTAAAATGGAATAAGGAATAACGTTTTTGTTCTGCTTGTTTGTTTGCTTGTTGCTTCGGAATGCGTTAGGCCTTCAAAGCAGTTCTTTTATACCTTGTTGGCACGTAGTTATAACGCAATCGAACAAGCATATCATGCGCTAGAATTATAATAACGCAAAGAAAACGCCCTAATACGTACACCTATGCAGTAGTATATTGTAATCAATGTTAGGTAATCAAGCAACAAAGGAATGCGTACGCAGAAATTCAATCCGGTGCAACCAGATAATCCAATTTGCTTTATGAATTACAAATCTCATATTAATTACAAATAAATCCTCGGATGTAAATGAAAATAAACACATTTAAGGGGAAAACGCAGAAGGAATAATTTGTAAAGAAGAAGTGTAAATCGTATTCTCAAATATTCGAACAGTTTGGGCTGCAGTGACAAGAAAATGTAAATGCGAGAATAATAAGTCACTTTATATTCAAAAGCAGACGAACTCTGAGCGAGTCTGTCAAGTTTGTACGATAGAAAATCAGTTATTAAAAGTGATGGATAAAAAACCAGAAAATAAGATTATCTTTCATGTTCATACCCATCTGCGCCTGAACGTAAAACTTCGTTAAATTCCCTTACAAGCTCACTTTTCGACATCCAGCAGATTACGAGGTGTAATTAATTTTTCACCTAAATGATGTAAAAATAGAAACACAAAGCTAACACAAATGAAAAGGTAGACCGGAGGTTCGCAGTACGTAAGCTTTTAAATTTAATGAAATGTCGCTGTTAACTGAATTAGTTTGGAAAATAAAGTCCTCGGCTACTCCGCAAATTTCTGACGTACCACCTGGGCAAAGCTTCGGTATTAATATTAATATTCATCCTCAGAGATGTGTTCTACTTTTAACACATACACACTACGTACATACACACACAAACACACGAAAATGATGAAATGAAAAAAAATAACAAATTTATGTCGGGGTATAAAAACAACACGTAAACCAGGGCCTCATCAAACAATTTTTAAAATTCACAGGAAACAAATAAACTTACCAATTTCATAATTCAAAGCTAGGTGGGTGAAAAACAAAACTTTCAAGTGTATTCAGTTTAGTTGCAAACTACAGAAATGTTAAATAGAAACTTAATATTTTTAATTATTCATATGATTTACCAGCCTTATGAATTAATACAACAAAAAATCCAATTTCATGTAACTTTCCGTGTACTAGAACTCGTAACTAAACAAAAAAAGCCTTTAAAAAGCAGTATACTTGCGTTCCATTACTTTTAGGTATAAAGAAACCTAGTAAGGAAACACTTTCTTGATTTACGTGTGCAGACATTTAATTTAATTTTACCTATCGAAGACCGCAGGCAATTCCAACATTTAATTCTTTTCTGCATCTAAAAATTACCACCCTCAGCCAGCATCAAACTTGCGACCTTTGGGTTGAGAGGTAAACATGCAAACCTCTGTGCCACCCAGAACGACTTGATTTTGTATTCTATTTTATTTATAAAGTTTTTATAGCGTGGCTTATTCTCTACATGCTAAGCATCTCGAGCTTTCGTTTTTTTTTATAACATTATTGCTATTTTTTGAAAGCCCAGATTTTATTAAATGTCCCGACCTCTTTTATTATTCAGCTAACGCTACAACTTTATTAACTGTTTTCTAAATATCAACTGTGGTAAATATAAATTCTTAATAAATAATAAAATCACAAATCAGAAATGAAGCAATTTAATAAAAGAAAATTGGAAGAAATACTAGTAATGTGTTATACATGCAAACCAAAAATAATTTTAGCTGCTTGTTCGAGACTGAGTCAGTAGGCGGTTTTGGTTATGAGATCAAAATTGCGTGCACAAGAACATATATAATAAGAACATGCACATTATTATATATTAGTAACATTTTGTTTACAGAAGAATGAGTTCTTAAAAAATGTTTTGCTTCTAAGTAAACATTTAATCCTTCCCATCTAAAATAATCGCAGCTAAAGCTTCGCTTACTATTCTGCGACATAAAAACGTGCCGGCATAACAAAGACTATGTGAACTCTTTTGGAAATAGATAACACAGCTTTCGGCAACATGCGATGAAGTTTAGCATTAAATCTTTCAGGGAATATTAACCCCTAGGGTGTATAAAATTAACTATTTGTAGTGATGATCTATTGTGTCCACCTTCTGTCCGAGACGGCCTACGAAGGCTATCGAAGGAGAGCGAGGCGTCGTACTGTGGGCCAAAATGAATTTGTAGCTGGACAAAAATATTTAAAAGTAATAAATAACTGAAAAAGTGTTGAAGTCAATAAAAATCGCATTTTATTACAAATGAAACAAAAACATTATATAAAATTTACATATAAATACGGAACCGGGCATTTCCTGGCGGCGACTTCCCGGCCGGGCATTTTCAGGTACAGGCACTTCCAAGATAAGGATGCACAGCATGAAAACGGTAAGAGATACAGAATCGGTTAAATGGGATGAAAGTTGGCTATTTATCAGACCTTTTTGTTGGCGTTTGCAAAACTTAGATATCTTGGATAGTTTCTGAGATATTTAAAAAAAGTTGAACGAAAGAAATTTATTGCTAGTTAAGGGAACTCATTGTAAGTGTCCACAATAAGGGATTATAATAAATACTGAGGGCCAAAAATTAGTGTCCAAGTCCACTATAGAGGGTGTCCACATTAGAGCTATGATATTGTATGTGAATGTAGAACAAACTTCTATCTCATAGTTATTCTTAGTCCAGCTCTACAGAGTAGTTGTTGTATATCACGTCATCCTGTTTCACCAGCTGTTGTATATTCAGGTAATTATTTATTATTATTTTATTAATATTTCTGTAATATTGGGCTTATAATTTATAATTTTTAATTAGTTCGACATGGCGAAAAAACTCAAAATAATTACTACCATCAAGGGTAAACGCATGTTATGCTTGCAGGGTTATGGGTTTGTTTTTGATCGAGAGGCCGTCGCGTCGGGAAAGAAATTTCGAAGTGCAAGTTACGTCGGGATTTCGAGTGCCGAGACAGGATTCACACGGCACTAGGAGTATCTACTCCGAGAACTTTGCGACGCACTGGAACCCATAGCCATGAACCTAGTACAGCGAATAACGAAAAGTGGTAATGCCTGGAGACGACCTGCCAAAATGCTAAAGACCTGCATGACACTCCTGCTCAAACTGTTGCTCAGAACCTACAGTGTGTTTCCGCAGCAACCAAAGGGGTTATGCCGCGAATTCAGACCATGAAGTGCACAATTAGAAAAATACGAGCTGGCACGGGCAACACTTATCCTATTCCACATACAAGAGAGGATATCAACTTAACAATTTCGTTCCAGCAAGATGCAAAAGGATTTAGGTGCATCAGCTGATCGTATAATGATCTTTGGAAAAGAAGCCAACCTCCGGTTTCCTAGTGCATGTGGTACGTGGTTAGTTAATGGAACCTTCAAGGTGTCACCTTCTCTATTTGACCAAGTATTCGGGATACATGGATATCGCATCGTTCCCTCTGCTTTATTGCCTCACCCCGAACCAAACCGCTGTAACATACTCCAAAATTCTCAAGCGTCTGAAGAGTAAAGAGCCATTACTGCAGCCGAAATTTATCATGAGTGACTTTGAGAAACCATCCTTAAATGCCTTCAGATCGTCTTTCCGGAAGCTGATCAGAAAGGATGCTTCTTTCACTTTTCTCAGGCTGTTTACCGTAAATTACACTCATTGCCGGAAGTACTTCATCAGTATTCAAATGACCCGGAATTTGCACATAAAATTCATCAATTGTACGCTTTGGCATTTATTCCTCCTGATGACGTGCAGTTGGTGTACGATGTTCTAATGGATGAACCCTTCTTTGTGGTAGACGGAATACAGACATTACTTGTAGAATTCACGACATACTTTGAGTTAACCTGAGTTAGTAGGTGGAATAGGCAACGAACACGTCGCAGCACTCCGATGTTAGATATTAATTTATGGAACTGCTACCATTTGGTTTTAGAGGACATACCCAAGACGAACAATAACTGTGAGCCGTTTAATCGGGGCTTCTTATCTTTTCTGGGTCTGCTCACCCCACTATATACCAGTTTCTTGATGGCTTAAAGAAGGAGTAATGCATTTGTAACTGTTTTATAGATTTCTAATTGTGTTATAGTTTTTATTACTTTGAAAACCCCTACAAATTTTATGTCTTTCTGCGAAGGTTGTCGACGGGGAGCGAAGCGTCGGATAGGCGATAAATACAGCATTTCTTATTGGTTAGTTGTCAATGTCACATCGTTCCTTGTTATTGAGTTTATCAAATTAAATGTAGGCCTATGGACAACGCAAGAGAAACTTTGCATTCATGCATTTAGTGTTCGTTTGATATTCGAATAGTAAACACATATTATGAGACGTATCAACGCAACGTATGAATTTGAATAGCCGCTTATCACAGTACAACAGTAAAAACGAATTACAACGAAAGTGCGACCGAGAACCGCCATCGTGGCCGCCTCGAAGACGGAGATTGCATAGCCGCGCTGCCAACTGATTCTTTTATTCCACAACTAGAATAGAATGGATCAAATGCAACAAATACAGATGACAATGTATGACAATGACTCCTAATGCAGCTGCATTGTGACAATAAAATCAGATGCTAATACGACAAAATCAATGTGAAACACAAAATGAAATTCAGCTGTATAATCAATGGCAGCAGAAAATAAATGAACTGAATAATACAAAGTTTACAATAGCAAATTGACGAATTAAAACAACACAAATGTACAGGGGCTCATCCAAAAGTTAATACGCCTTGAATATAGAATGAATATTCAACAGACGAAAAAGAATTAACTGCAGAGCTGCAGTAGATAAATAAACAAATAGAAGAACGAAAAGAAAAAACAATTAAAAAATAATAATGAATCCATTACACCCATTAGCAAGAAAATAGAGGAAAAACACGAAACCCTAGAGAAGATTCCACCTTCACCACCTGTAACAGTGAGTCAAGTGGAGGATTTTAAGAGATTACATGACATATTAATACAAGAAAAGCTTGATTGTGCAATTAACAGGTTAAACTGAATGTAAGAAATCCTAGCAAATGTAAAAGATAACAGGAGATTAGTGTGAATAGCACTCGTATAAAGACCAATAAAAATAATGTTAAAAACTCTCTGCTACGTTTAAGCTAGAAAAAATTATAACGTATCTCCAAAAAAGAAGTTTAAGGTACTGCAAGTACCAAACATCTTCAAAAGGAAAGATAAGACACCCTTACCAATCAATATTCATGCTAACCTTCGATAACTCAACGTCAACTAAATACACCGAATAAATAAGTGAGTAGAGTGACCATAATTTATTATAGAACATTTACGTAAATCAGAACTGGTACTGCATTCGGCCATACAAGATATCAGTGCTATCGTGCAGAACGATGCGTTAAATGTGCAGGTAAACACTTAACCAGAAATTGTACAAATAGTAAGAAAATAAAGTGCGTCAACTGTGGCCAAAACCATCCGGATAGCTGTAAAGGATCTGCGGTTGCAAAGAGGATTCTACTACTCATTGCAGAAACATTTTACAAAGCAGTCGCATATCAGCTTCAAAAAATTCAACGTCTACCACACTATCTACCCCAGCAATACAGCCAAGGGCGGAAGCATGGTTGTTATAGAACAAAATATCAATCACTATGAAGATCTTAAAATCCAGACAGAAGAAATACAGATAAGATAACTGCAGTAACTATCGGAACAAATAGACGCAAAATAACCCTAGCATCAACTTATCTCGTCATAACTTAAAGAAGCAAGACTACAAGCGAATACTACAAAAGTTAGGCAACAGCTTTATAGTAGGTGACGACTTTAACGCCAAGAACAAAGCTTGGGGTTCGAATCTTACCACTACCAAAAGGTAGTACATACCAAAAGGTATGTACTGGCCCACAGACATGAGAAAAGTGCCAGATCTACTAGACTTTTCTATAATAAAAAAAGTTTCTCTAATTATGTTAAAGTAGAAGATTGCATCCACTTATCATCTGATCACCCTTCGGTCATTCTCACTTTAAGCGAAAGTGTTCTCAACAAAGAAAATAAACAACTCTAACAAGCAAAACCACTGATTGGGCGAGCTTTGATATAAAGTTTGTCTTGAATATACCTTTAAAAGCAATAGACCAATTGAATCAGTTTGTCGCAGACCCACAACAAGTAGCATGGAACAGTACTCAAGAACAATAAAAGAAAGAACACTACTTAAAGAAAAAAGGAAAGCGAGAAAACGATAGCGAACAACAAAAGCTAATTTAAATAACCTAATCCAGCAACTAAAACGTGGAATCATAAAAATCAAGAACGAATCAATTGGTAACCATCTTCAAGGTTTAAAAGACCCATTACGCAAATTTCACTACTACGAATGAAAACCAATCAATGGGCCAAAGACAAAAAAGAAAAAGTAGAAGCTTTTGAAAAGCACTTGGAACAAATACTAATGAATCAAACTTAGATAATCTGCTGATCATGATGAGCTTAGATGAAGAAATGATCATATCAAAAGAAGTTTTCAAAGAAATTTAAAAAAATCTCAGTTCACACAAAACAACTCTCAAGAAAAAGGATTATCAAGTTGACAAACCTCTTCAATGTTGCAGAAAGTATCAGAAATAATCATGCTACCGAAGCCAGGTAAAGTACCATATGAAGAAACGTCACATCGACCAATCTCACTACTTCGAATAGTATCAAACTTATACTTTCGCATCAGTTTGGATTCCGTAGCCAATACTCAACAATAGAGCAAGTCCACCGCATCACAAATCTAATAGAGAAGAGTCTAAAAGAAAAAAAGATCTGCGTTTCAATATTTCTTGACGTTGCCCAAGTCCTTGACAAGATTTGGTACGTTGGATTAAAGAACAAACTTCGAACCATGTTGCCACGAGAATAAGCTAAGCTCTTAGAATCCTACATTACAGATAGGCACTCCCGTATTGAGTATGAAGATGAATATACAAAACTTAAACCAATTGGGCCCCATACTTTACCTGCTGTACACGTCCGACATCCTACACGAAGTAAACGCTACAATTGCCATCCTTGCTGACGACGACGATTAGCAACAGGTGACAATATAGAAGAAACAACAGCTAAATTGCAAAAGGCCAATGACATGACAACACATGCATATGGACAAAGCGATAGCATATAAAGCTAAACGAGAATAAATCCGCTCATGTCTACTTCATAAACGAGATGAAAGAGAACTATTTGCATGCGACGATCAACCACCATCTATCCAACACGCAAATACTGCACAATGCCTCAGCATGAGGCTTGACGCAAAACTGCGTTATGTCAAAAAAAATTAAATATAAAATATAAAAAGTAGGTACTGGCTGATGGAAAAAGATCTAAATTGTCAGCTGCTACTGTACAAATAGTTATTGATGCCAATCTGAATTTAAAGCACGCAGCTTTGGAGATGTGCCTCCAAGAGCAACATAGACATAATCCAACGTTTTTAAAATAAAGTGTTGAAGAGCATCGTCCACACTCCGAAGTACGTTAAAGGTAGTATCATCCATCGCGATCTGCAGATGTCTACTATTATAGAGAAAATCAAGCATAACACAATATTACCTTTTCAAGTTCCAGCCCAAACAAATTATATGAGTACAAAACACGCCAAAATTCATATATCGTGATTATTCGCGTTTTACTTGATTCACTCATAGAACTTTTTTATTGGGTTCTTAAATTTCACGAAGCTAAATCCTACGCGATTTGGTAATATAATGCAGGTAATTCTTCTGGTCCAAACCCCAGAGAATAATGTAAGATAACCAAGATACGAAGTTGACCAACAGTATGATTTAATGGAATTTAACGACGACAGAAGGCTTCCGTTAAAAATCACACATTGGAGGTGAATCACATTAACAAAAAACAATCACAAATCGCAACAACCTATTGCCTCAAGGGCCGACAACACAATGACTTCACAGGGCGGATAAAGATAAAGAAGCGCAAACCAGTTACGCACTAAATGTTACTTAACCTATAAAAATTAATTTAAAAGAGTAATTGAAGATTTTCAACTTTTATTTTTCTTTTTTAATTCAAATAAAAATTTTTAAAAAATTATCAAACCAAAATAAAGTTTTCACAAGAGAAAACCAAAAACATCCAAAAAAATACTGAAACACGGACGTAGTTCAAGGTTTTCCCCGCAAAGATAAATAATTAAATTGCAAAAAGTTCTATTTCATTACAAAGGATAATTTAAATGGAAAAAACTCAAAAATACACGGTTGCTAATTCAATTTTTAGAAATAAGCAACCCAAATATTAAATTCGACAATAATTAACGAAAATCGATTTGACAAAATCGAAGATACGAACTTGCATTGTTTTTTGTTGTTTACATACCAACCTAAATTAATAATTCTTGTAGGAATTTTTAAAAAGATTTAAGTATTTGTGTCATCAAAAGTGACAAACCGTTACAAAAATTATTTTAAAAGATCAGGTTAGACTAAAATAAATATAGAATCGACTCTTTGTAATGGTGATTCCACGTTGTGTTCGAGACGAATTGCAAACGTTGTCTACGCAAAGCGAAGCATCGGAGAGATGATAGAGACAGCATTTCTCAAGGGTTAACTGTCAAGTACCGCATCGTTCCTTGTTATTGAACTGACCAAATTAAGTGTTTGTTTGGCATTCCTAAAATAAAAGTCGAACATCAAAAAACATGTCCATGGGCAGTATGGAATAAACTTGTGCATTTAGGCATTTCAGGTAATATCGAGTCTCATGATATATGGAATGAAACATTTCTAAGAGCGATCGATATAGACCGTTAATGTCTGAGATATTTCGGGCGAGTTGGAAAAGTTGTCGACGCGATTCATCAATGTTATTTAATTTGATTTTCCCAAAATACAATAGTGGGATATCAAAACACGTACCAGTCGGCAGTTTTGCATTTGGGCGTCTCAATATTACATCTTATGGTACTACACAGAATTAAGCATTTGTCAAGATGATAGATATGGATCGTTTGTGTCTGGGTATAATTTATTTTAGTGTTTCAGACCGAAATGTTCAACTTGATAACACTGTCGATTTTGCTTGTTTCGGCCCAAACCGTTATTGTTCATTCCAGATGGTGTAACTGACATCATCTTACAATATCTTGGATTGGTGAAAAACCGATCACAGTTGGTTACATTCCTAGAACCGAAAATTCAAACAGTGGTTTAGAATGTGACAGAAAATCAGTATCAACAAAGCAAAATTTTTTAATATAATTCACGATCTTTTAAAGCTGAGATGAAGATACCATGCGTCATATCTACTATGATTTTTCGACGAGTTTGCACACATTACGAAATGTTAACCTTCCGACCTGAAACATTAAAGACAGCTGGGGTCTGGGATAGTTTGCGCATTGTGGCCGACAAAGTAGTCGACGCAAAGCGAGGCATCGGCCAAACGACAGACACGGTGTTTCTCATCAGTTAGACATAAAGTTCGCATCATTTATTGTTATTAAATTTGTAAGATTAAGTATTCGTTTGGTTTCCATAAAATAAATTCACATTAAGAAATATGCCTATCGAGGAGTCTTCGCCTTTAAACTTTTCAGGAAATAGTGAGTCTTATGGTACAGAGAATTAAATATTTGTAAGAGCAATAGATGGGATATTTCCGCCTTGTGTGCGAGACGGGTTGTAAAGGTCGTCGACGCAGAGCGAGACGTCAGACAGACAATAGAAACAATATTTCTCATCCATCGGTTAATCGTTAAAGTCGCTCCGTTTGTTGTTATTAAACTCATCTGAGTGTTTACTTGGTTTGCCTAAAATAAATAAGTTAAACATAGAGTTTTACATTTAAACGTATAAAGAATATAGATTGTTTCGCGTTATGTCTGAAACGGGTTGCAAAGGTTGGCGTGAGAAAGATTTTTACATTTGGGCATTTCAGGCGATGTTAAGTCTTATGGCATACAGAATTGAGTGTTTGTAAGGGTGATCGATGTGAGTTTCTGTGTCTCGAATATTTGCGTCTTGTGTCCGAAACGTGTTGAGAAGGTTGTCAAAGCGAAGCGAGACGTCGGACAAACCATAGACGCCATGATTTTTGGACGAATCTTGCACATATTTCAAGATGTCAGCTTTTCGGCCTAGAATATTAAAAATAACTTTGGTCTGGTATATTTCCACATTGAGACCGCGAGACGAAAAACATCAAAACGCATGCTTAACGCGAGATAAGTTTTTGCATTTAGGCATTTGAAGGAATATTGAGTTTTATGTAGACAGAATTAAGAATTGATACGGATGGTTTGTGTCTGGGATGATTTCGTCTTGTGTCCCAGACAGTTGACCGTAAAGGTCGCATCGTTTTCTGTCATTGAATTCATCATATTGAGTGTTTGTTCAGTTGTGGGTGAAAAACTCGATTGGATTTGAAAGTTTGATGTTTATGCTCAAGAATATTATTATCAGGGCCCTAGATTGCAAGTGCATAAGCTGTTCAATTATTAATAGTGCAGTCAAACAAACTTTTTGTTAAAAATGAAGATTGAATACTTTAATTCTAGACGAGATTAAGACTTGTATTTGTATTTGATTTGTGGGATTATTGTAGTCTTCGTTGTTCAAACCGAATACGAATTACGTGCCTCAATTTAGGTTCAAGAGATTTTTAGAATCAAATGATAATGTGGTACTTAGATGAGGTGTTTGCTTTTAGTTGTTTTTTTCTAGAGAACTGTGTAAGTATAACTCAAAATGTATCCTTTGAGAGGAACATTAAATTCGTGCTCCAATAAATGTGAGTTTCAAAAATTCAATTTCTATTTTACTGTGGCCTGTATCGATCACTTTACTTCTAGAATATAAAATATTAAATAGAAAATGAATACAGAGATAGCAAACCAGAATTGTGGTTTA
>VTPC01006013.1:0-21970 GCA_011009095.1 Ignelater luminosus
TAGACAAATTATATAGAAACTAGAAAATAGAAACCAAAAACTGTTAGAAAACTGAGTTGCATCTCTTGTAAGTCACCTGTGAAATGTCATTGTTATCATTTAGGAGAAATTGACTTCTGCCTTAAAAATGACTATCTACACTATGATGATGTATATTCATATTCGAGCTCTTCAGGTGAAGAAATTTCATCGAAGGAAAATGTACCATTTAACAAACAAGTCAATCCGGTGCCTATTTCAAGTCATGTCTTGATGAAATGGCCATCAATGGAAGTGTATTATGTCGATACAGTTGAAAGTTTCAAAAATTCTGAAACTTTTACGATTAATTTTATGAAACGAATATTATTTAGAAAAATCAGCTTTTTGATTGTTTGGCCAGAAGAAACAGATAAGGACATAGTCTGCTCTGAAATAATAAAGAAGTTTCTTCCAGAACTACAAAATTTAAGAAGAAATACGCTTGGTTTTTCTGAAGAGAATTTTTCTGGATGTATTAATTTTAAGTAAGAAAGTTTATATGTATTATAAGTTTATTACATCGTTTGACTGAGTTGTAATTTAGTTTATTTTTTGTTACGTTAAAAGTTACACTATGTAAACTGAACGTTTCGTTTTAATTAAATGTTTACACTTGCATACAATAGTTTTCATTTGAAGCGTTATACACAAAATCTCTTCAAAAACATAGTGCAAGTTTTCCTTTTAAATAAGTTTTATTAACAGCATGTTCATAGAAATTTGGCAATCCTTTAAAAATGCAATAAATGATGTTAATAATCTCAATCAAGAGCAAAAATGAAATACTTTTACCTTTTATAAATATTAAGATATGCATTAACAAAATAAAGAAAAATGCTTTTTCTTGGAAAATTCTATAAGTAAGTTTTCTTACCTTTCTGGTAGAATAACTCATAAACGTCATTAAAAAATTCTGAATTTTTAGATTCAAAGTCGTTTTTCAAACATTTTCCAACTGCGTGTTTGCATCATTTCAGTTAAGACAGGTCCTAATCTAGAGTATTTGTGAAAATACCTGGTGTTGGACATACATAACATTACATTTTTTGTATAAAAATGTAATTGCGTCGCATGAGTAACTTTTTACAAAAAAGGAACATTAATTGTATACTAAGATCGTTAAAAAACATTTTAATAAAATCATCATAACAAATAAATCTTCCTAAAACGTGACCAAATAACATTACGTCCAACGTCACGTGTTTTCGAAAATTTCCTAATACATTAAGAAATAAATAGGTTCCTTTATTTTTCAGATCTTTTCTACCACTAAAACTAGAATATTTTCATTAAACTTTGGAAAATATTTTATCTAAAATGTCGAGTATCATTTCTGTGTTGAAGAAAAATAATCCTTACTGTATAATTTTGAGTAAAAATAGTTTCTTCTACCACCTATTAATTATATCCCGTAGTACGAAAAGAAAGAAAAGATGACAATTTATTCAGTTATGTTACAGAGACTTTTTCATGTTGCAATAGTTGTATAGAATAGGCAACACACCATACCTTATTGAAGTTAGCAACAAGAAGCATTTAACACTCAACTGAATATGTGCGGGAGATTTAATATCAAAAATAAAAAAGTGTTAAACTATATTCCCGATATTCCCAGTTATTAGGGTTATTAGCTTTATTAATCTTGATTTCTGTTAATCAGTTTATAATAAAGTAGATATACTATAAAGATTACTTAAGTATTTATTCATTTTGCTTCTTTTATCTTAAACTTTGTAGACAAAACTTGATATTTTTAGTTTTGATACAATGTAAACGTGGGTTTAATAATCATCACAATTTTATTATAATAAAACCGCATGTTACTTTTAAAGTGAATATGACTGAATATCAAATCTCAGAATTTCATTGATACATTTAAGTTTGAGTGTGCCTATGTTCATTCTGCTACATACGTCACCCTGTATGAGTGGAGCAGTAGGTGTGGTTAAGAAATTTTGTGTTGTTTAAATAAAATTAAGTTGAATTAAACGTTTAAAATGTCCGCAACATTAAGGCCGTATTTAACAGCAGTGAGACATACATTAACGGCTGCCATGTGTTTAGATAATTTCTCGTCTCAGGTGGTAGAAAGACATAACAAGCCGGAAGTTGAGGTTAGATCCAGTAAAGAATTGCTGCTAACTCCTGTAGTTATATCGAGAAATGAAAAAGAAAAAGTGTTTATAGAAGCTTCCATTAATTCTGTTCGGATAAGCATAGCTGTCAAGCAAGCAGATGAAATCGAAAAGATTCTATGTAAAAAGTTTATGAGATTTATGATGATGCGTGCTGAAAACTTTATAGTATTACGACGAAAACCTGTAGAAGGCTATGATATTAGTTTTCTTATAACTAATTTTCATACTGAACAAATGTACAAGCATAAGTTAGTTGACTTTGTGATTCATTTTATGGAGGAAATCGATAAAGAAATATCAGAAATGAAACTATCGGTTAATGCAAGAGCAAGAATAGTATCAGAAGAATTTTTGAAACGATTTTAAAGTTTATTATAGTTTTAAGATTACTGCTTAAGATATCGTTACAATTTGCTGATGTGTATATAATTTTAGTTTATAAGTGAAACTGGAAAGTAAATTTATAATTAAGTACATGAAAATTCAACGCTCGTAAATCAATCAATAATTTATAAAATAAGTTGAATACAAGAATGGAAACTATTAAATAGTTGAATGAAATATTTTTATGTTAAATATTTTATACACTCAATTTCCTGTCTAACTCAGGTTTTTTAGTTTATTTCTTCCAGCAATAAATTGTATTTTAATAAAAATTTCTGTAATAAAATATTTTTATAACTTTTTCTTTCTAAGAGGTTTTAGTTTATGTGATATATTGTTTTTCATTGATGTGTATTTTGATATATTTATTTTCATTTCTACTTTAGTATTTTTTTCATAATAAAAAAGTGCTATAGAAATATCTTTCAAATACTTGATTTATAATACTTAGCAGTATCTTTGTTTTATATTGTCTTTTTAATCATAATTTCATTAGAATATTTTTGCTTTATTATTGTATTTGATCACTCGATAAATTGACTTTTTTTATAATAAAAATTGTACAGTTTTAATAAATGAAGCTTTGTGATTTGTTGCAGAAGATTATACTATTTGTCATTTTGTTATCTAATCTTATCATGTATTTAATAAACTCAAAATTGACAGTACATAATATAATTTCTTCGATACATATAAACATAGATAAATGAATCACACCAATACTGTGGAAACATTGAAAAAAATTAAGCAAAAAGTCTGAAATGCTATTATATAGTTACTCCATCAGAAAATTATGATTGTACATGTCAAATTATATAAATGTTGAAAATGTAGGAGCATTATTTATTTACTTTATTTGTAAATACGACCCCTTTTGAATTTTAAAAGAATGTAGTCGTAATTATTTATTCTGTTTTATTAATTCATTATATATTTAAGAATATTTCTGATTAGCGTGTACGAGGTAGATGGTACATTAATAAGAATTACCCAGAAATATTTACAGATTGGTATTACATTTAATTTATTACAGATATCTAATTACTGTTAGAGCTATTCATTTACTTTCTTAAGCTATTACAAATGAATTATCTATTCAGAATAGTTTCTACCAAAAATAAAATAGTTCTTTTTAATGATAATTTGGGGTGAGATTTATTTTCAAAGATACAAAACAAAGGCAAGTCAGATCAAAATTTAAAGATATTTTGTAACAAATAATCGTATAGCAATGAAATGATCACGTTTATACCTAGTTAACCCACCTCTATGTACAGTAGTAATATTAAAGAGAAATTAGTAAATGATGAATTTACAAGGCAATCTATCGGAAAAAAGAATGCCACTTGCATATGGACAACTTATATTACAGTAGGTAGTAGTACATCAAATGTATAATAGGCAGAATCAGACATTTCTGGTGGACAATACAAGTCTAGAGATTATAAGGCATACCAGTTTTGAGGCCAACTAGCACTGAAATTCAAAATTCCAACTTTTCATTGGGTGAAAACTAAGTAATTCATGATCATGTGATCTCTTAAGAATGAAGCCAAAAGCGCTATACCTACTAGGAATCTCCATAAAAAGTATGCTTTTGTGCATGTTTATGTCATTATAATAATAAGGGCCAAAATATTTCCTGGGCCAAATTGGGCCATTCTAACCCTGAGAATAGGCATACTTGTAAATTTGTTACCTGCATTAGGTAACCTAGTTACTTTCTATTTTTAGTAGTATAAGCTATATTGTTGCAACGTAGGTTGCTCCATCTAGTAACTGTCTGCGTAACTCTGTCCAACGCTGGTTAGGTAGACCGAGAAGTCAAAAAGTTTAATGTTCATCATAAAATCAGGATGGTTGATAATCTTTTAGCCATAGTTAGAATGGTTTCCAAATCTCGTGACACGCGACCTTCGATGCGCAGAAGACGAATTTTAGCCGAGCGGTTCTACATACATGATTTTTACAATTTTCTTTCTCTCTTCTTGTGCAATAAGCTTCACCTTTTTGCGCATTTCACATGCCACGAGATTTGAAAACTACTCTAACTATGACTAAGATTATAAACTATCGTGATTTTATGATGAACATTAAACTTTTTGACTTTTCGGTCTACCTAGACATTTCTTTTAACTTTTTTCATAGAGTAGCGCCAGGGTGATTGGCCATCCGCGTGCACCCAACATTTTGTCGGCCTTATTAGTTATCCAAAATAAACTGACCGGCAAAAAAACCAGCGACCCTGAAATATTTCCAAAACCACTTTAACAATTATTATTTTAACCAGTGATTGTTATTTGATTTAAGAACCATTCACTGTTGACACAGGATGTACAGATTAGCTAAAAAAAGAGACAAATTAATACAGAATTAAATTAAACACGATACTTTCTTAATTAAAAACAATAAATGTGGCTGTTTATAATGGACCTGTTGATATTTATTAGTAGTGCGTATGTCCTCCTCGACCTTGAATTACATCATTCAACCGCCGTGCATTGAAATTAATAATTTTCAAAGTGGTTTTGAGAAATATTTCAGGGTGGCCGATTTTTTTTGCCGGTCAGTTTATAATATAAAAATAAAAAACCTCAACTTCTGGAACGCTACATGTACCCTTGAAGATGCTGTCCATGTACGATGCACACTGTGCATAAGGGTCGATGGGACCCTACTTTTTTATTTGCATGGGCGTACGCAGGGTAGGGCAGGGGGGGGCGCTCCCACCTAACTGTGGAGAAAATATTATACAGTGTGTCTCCGGATTGAGTTTACAAGAGGAAACACTTTTTCTATTATTGGTCTTAGGACAAAATGCCACTCTTGATATTGTCTGCTTGTTTCAAAACCTTCAATAATGGTAATACAATATTATTACTAATATAATGCGTTTTTTTAAATTTTTGTAGCTGTTGTGAAAAATAATTATAATTTCTATATTAAGTTAACATAAATAATTAAATATGTAAATATTATGTCAATGTATGCCGTTAACCCTTAGTTGACAGTGTTTGGAAAAAATGACTTTTATTTTCAATCTTTTTGTAGAATGTTCTTGATGTTGGGTTTTTAGTGTCTGCTTCAAATCAAAGCCTTTGATGCAGTTGCCCATGTATGGCAGATATACGTGTTGTAGACCTGCTGTTGGTAATGGCTATAAAGTTCTTTTTCAGGAATAGTAATGGTCTTCTATGCTTTAAAAATGTCAATAAGGACGATCAAGGTGTGATAGCGTTGCCGTACTTTATTATCCTATACCTACTACTTGATATTTTAGTTCAGCGTCCGTATTACACTGAACTGTCCTGCATTTTAACTCAGAGCCCAAAGAATACTCCCCTGTCTGGTTTGGAGCCTAAGGCAATACCCCAAGTCTGCCTGATTTCGAGTGAATTCGAGGGAAAAAAGATATTCACGAATTTCTTCTATTGGTACTGTCGTATTGTCTCGTATTTGTTTATACAGGGTGTTTTCTTTGAGTATCTCAAAACTTTAGGAGGTTATAGAACATCAAAAATTAAGCGTAATTTATATGACAAACTTATATTCAAAAACGCTTAGTCTTAGAGATACAAGGTGTTGAAGTGTTTCTAAGAATTCCTCGTTTCTTTGCTATTTCAAAGACAATATAAGCTACTGACCTGAAATTTTTTGTATGGAAAATTCACCTTTCTATAATTCTTGTAGTTAATGCCATTTACCATGAGCGGGGATGTAGGGTGAGGCAATCACACTTCTGCAAAAACATATGTAACGCCACTGAAAGATTTACTAATTGTAATATGTTTTAGTATTCTACACTCAGTTTAGCAAAGTTACTTTTGTGTTTTGCGCGTTTAATACACTAGTATTTTCGAGTAATCTAATTTGTTTCTAAACTCCTGCAAATTATGGCTTAATGTAGATCTTGTATTTTTCGAATAACTCTGGAAGAAGATGAAGTAATTAGCTGTAATCTTTTGTGTGGCTTATGATGTGTCGGCTGTGTTACACATTGTTACTAAGCTAAATCAAATTATTTGGAGAAATCTACAAGACCAGCTAGATTGTTTTCTAAATAAGCTGAGAGTATCAACGAAACGATAGTCAGGTGTTTTTTTTTAAATGCAATGCCATATTTTTTTCAACTGTTTCTTATAGAGTTTTTTTTTCTCAATCCAAGTGAATATGCGCTCACACAAGAATATTTTTAAGAAGAACATAAAAATTGTGACATGAAATAGTATCTTTATCTGACTTAATTAAATGAAACAAGCCTTTCTTTTTACAATAAAGAAATACAAATAATGGTAACACAACACAAATAACAAAACAAAAGAGGGATAGAAAACCTATAAATTTTAACCCTTGGCCATAGAAAGGGGCATTGCCTTTGGTTCCGGCGGGGTGCCTATTTCTTATGCGGCAGTGCTTTTAGCTTTAGTCTAGCCAGTCTGTTGGGTAATAGAACCTTGTCAATAGTTACCATTTAATTCCAAAGAATAATTTTTACACACATTATATGGGTATCAATTTGGAAAGTTACAGTGGTTAGACAATATAATAGTTCATAAGGTATGTATGTCAGAAACTAAAAAGGAAATTAAATATCATTTGAACTTGTTTCGGGAGTCTAGAATCAGTAACCAATAATTTAAGTAAGGATGCTCATCTACTCTTTAAGCTCCAGTTGCTTCAACTAGAAAATTCTAAATTGTGTTTGAATAACGCTTAAAAGTTTATTTATTCATCTGTTACCTTTCCTGACGCGGTCTTTTAAATTTTTAATACCATCTAGTCACATTATGATCGGTGTGATACACTTTTGTTTCTTGCAACAATTGAATGAGTTGTATAAATGTCAATTAATAACCGAATTGAAGCGAAAAGTTATTTGTTTAATTAATTCAAGCATTTTGATTAACGTGAGGATAACAAAGTTACAAATATACGACTTGCTATGAATCATTTATAGAAAAACATCGTATCGAAATTTTAATGATGCTGGGATTTGGAGACAGAAGGAGAACACAGGAGGAAGTTCGCAATTTGTTTAATAACGTGCACCCCGAATACCATATTTCTCAGTCTACTGTAAGTAAGATTTTGCATAAATTTCATGAGACGGGTTCCGTCAAAGATCGTCCAAAAACGGGCAGACCTAAATCTCTAAATAATGAACAACGTGAGAATATAATGTTGGCTGTCGTAGAAAATCCACATGTTTCTGTTCGACAAATTGCTCGTGAACATACTTTGAAGAAATTCACTGCACACGAAGTTCTAAGAAAGGAGAAGTGGCATCCGTATAAACCTTGTATAGTTCAAGAATTATTAGAAGATGATTTAGATCGAAGATTGCAATTTTGCGAAGAAATAACACAAAGGCTTCAGGAAAATGCAAATTTTCACAAAAATATCCTCTTCACTGATGAGGCAACGTTTTGTTTGAATGGTACCATTAACAAACAAAACACGCGCTACTGGTCTTTGCTAAATCCTGGCTGGTATGTAGAATAGCACACCCAATATCAGCAGAAAGTCAATGTCTGGGCAGAAATTATTGGAACCCAAATTTTGGGACCTTTTTTTATAGAACATAATTTAACAACAGATGCTTATCTAGATTTTTTAAGATTTGACTTAGTTCCTGCTTTAGCTGTTCTATTTCCTAACGAACTAGATCCAGATGTACCCCATAACAGAATATGGTTGCAACAAGACGGGGCTCTTCCTCATTTCGGAATTAATGTCCGACAGCTTCTTGATAATACTTTTCCTTATCGATGGATAGGCAGAAGAGGTGCAGTAGAATGGCCAGCTCGCTCGCAGGATTTAAGTCCACTTGATTTTTTTCTGTGGGGCCATCTTAAAAATAAGATTTATGTCGATATGCCTGAAGATATTGAAACTCTAAAAGACCGTATTAGAACAGAGATTAGAGCTATCACACCAGAAACGATTCAAAATGCAGTAAACGAATTTGAAAGACGACTTTATCATTGCCAAGCTGTCAATGGTGCACACTTTGAACACCTTCTATGAACTGTAGAGTGTAGTTATACAAAATTTTCAATTCGTAACAGCTGAATATTGAAATAAACTTTCAAACAATTTTTTGCGTTTTAATCAAAATTTACTTAAGCAAGTGTATCAAAGTTTTACATCATTGAAAAGAGAAACATTATTGCCCTGTAATGTAAAACTAAACACTAAACAACTTTTATAGGAAACATTTTTCCATAAAATGCATATATATATATATATATACACCCTGTGTCTAAAAAGTTCGGTGAATGGTCTCATAATTGTGTATTAACAGTTTGATAGAGGCTCGCGTGCCATTGTAGACACGCACGAACATGTCTGGACGTGAACTGTGTCGGTACGAGCTCGAAGACTGTTGTGCATTGCTTATTGCATTCAGTCTAATAGAGTGACCCGAATAGTACGCGTCATGGAGCAACGACACAACATTAAGTTCTGTTTCAAATTGGGTAAAACGGCGACAGAAACCCATCAGATGTTGGTGCATGTGTACGGGCAGGATGCTGTGAGTAGGAAATGTGTGTATGAGTGGTTTGTTCGCCTTCGCGCTGGTAGGGAATCTGTTGAGGACGAACCACGTTCAGGCCGGCCATGCACAAGCAGGACACCAGAAAACACCGAACGCGTGCGAGTGCTGCTAACAAACGATCGGCGATTGACTCTGCGATTAATAGCAGAAGAATTGAGCATTAGCAAAGACACAGTAGGGACCATCGTCCATGAAGAATTGGGCAAACGCAAGATTTGTTCGCGATTTGTGCCGCACATGCTAACAGATGAACAAAAAGCAAGACGTTGTGAGACCTCTGGCGATTTCATCGATACGTGTGACAGGGATCCAACCTTTCTGGGTTCCATTGTTACAGGAGACGAGTCTTGGTGTTACCAGTACGACCCCGCAACGAAAAGACAATCGATGGAATGGCGGTCACCGTCTTCTCCGCGACCAACAAAATGCCGTGCCGAAAAATCCAAAGTGAAGACCATGTTGATCGCATTTTTCGACAAAGACGGAATGATTCATAAAGAATTTGTTCCTGCTGGCCAAACGGTGAATGCCACATTCTACCTGGAGGTTCTCAAACGTTTGTTACTGCGCATCCGGCGCGTTAGGCCACAGAAGTACCAGACAGGAAAGTGGATGTTACTGCACGACAATGCACCTTCGCATACGAGCATCATGGTACAACAATATTTGACTCAGCATGGCGTCACGGTTTTGCAACATCCACCGTACTCTCCAGATCTGGCGCCTGCTGATTATTTCTTGTTTCCACGTCTTAAGCAGGCCTTAAAGGGATCACGGTTTGCGGACATCGACGAAATTCAGCAACGTGTAACGGGTATTCTACACACGATTCCACATCAAGACTTCTCCAACAGTTTACAAGCGTTATACGACCGTTGTCAGAGGTGTGTTGTGGCTGGTGGAGATTATTTTGAAGGTCAATAAAGGTATTTACCATTAGGAACATGTTTTTTTCTTTTTACCATATCATTCACCGAACTTTTTAGACACAGGGTGTATATATATATATATATATATATATATATAGGATATTCCATACTTTTCGGACACACTGTATATATAGTGTTATTCAAGTAACTCGATATCAATATTGTTTTAATGCATATTCTGGATCTAATGAGTGTCTCAGAAATATTTATGCCCGGGTTGGCTATAAATACAAAAACATCTTTCTTTGTTTATATGATACATAACATATGTAGATAAAGCCTGACATTTTATGTGGTATTTTAAAAGACGTTAAACGTGTTTCCCGTTATAGGTTAAGCACAAATTAACTCGTCTTTAATGTCTTAATGTTTCCAATTAAGAAAGTCACTTGTTTTTGAGTAAACATTTTGATTGCTAATTTATAAAAATGCAATTTGCCACTAAGATTGAGGATGAAAACCATCAAAATGACATACCTACTATGTTCTCAGTTCCAAAGCCAACTGACAAAAATATTTTTGAGACATGGAACAGACGAACCTAAATATTTTTTGATCAAATAATGCGAAATAAATTGTTAACATAAACTGCTACATTCGATGTGGTCTTTTAAAAATTACTTATTTCGTATTGTTCTTGCTGACGGCTTTGATTTTCTGATAACAGTTCAATTTAAATAAATCAGTTTAAAATGTTTACCTTAATTCTTTTATTTGGCCTTCGACATATATATTAAAACAATATTTGACTTGTTAATTGCTAAAATCGACATAAAATTTTCCATGGAACTAAGGTAATATTCAATTTAACGCCCACAAGAAAACATGAACCTGATGATGATTCTGGAAAATAAAAATGTCGCATGAAGATTTGGATAGGTCAGAGATATTGGAGACAAAAAATACCTGTAGACAATTTTTATCATTTTTAAAAATTTTTAATAGCAAGAAACTTATGTCTGAAAAGCAAAACTGAAGAATTCGTTTTTGGAAATATTTCAAAAACAAATGTCAAAAAAGTTAAGTCAAATATCTTTTTATTATTATTAAGTAGAGGAATATGTACCTTTGCCCCAATTTAATGATCGTGTATCTCTTATAGTTTTCAAGATTCTAATGGTGAGCTTTGAATTTGAATAATTTTGTATATACAGAGTGTCCCGTGAAATATATTTGATATTTAAGCCATTACAAGTCGAAGATTAGCACTGGCTATTCTGACTATTTTCAATATTAATAGAATTATGGATATTTTCAGTTGTAGATTGAAAAGTACAAAAAACGCAATTCTACTTATCAAAATTTTTAATTGCAATAACTATCATCTCGTAGGAAAATTCCTGCTCTCTGTAAAAAAAAACATTGTTGCCTTGCTAAGAATTTAGGGATCGTTTCAGATACACGTTGTTACATCAAATATGTATTACCTTAGTTCTGCTACAGTTTGGGACTTTGCTTTATAAACCATACTTTTCGTATGTTCTCACAGATAATAATTTACGGACGCTAAATCTGAGGATCTCGGTGGCCAGGTTGAGCAAAATGTGGTGACACACCATTATGCTTAAACCACACACATATACATACCATATCGGCGTATTCAAAAGTTGTAAACGTAAACATAACTAAACTGCCACTGTAACATCGCACCATCTGTATTTAATTTAACAGAAATTGTTACAGATCACACAGCAACTTTGTATCGTATTTTAATCGAACGTTTGACATTTTAGGATTTTGTTTCATTTCAATCCAACTATGAAATATTCAACTTATGTGACGGCACATACGCGCTTCTTGTACTTTTAAGTCTGCAACTAGTAAAAATATTTATAACTCGACTTCAATAGAATAGCCAAAATGAACACGTTTTATTCTCGACTTGTAATGGGCTAAACTATGCATTGATGATGTATCAAATATATATGTCGCGGAATACCTTGTATACTATACAGAATTAAAAGTTCATCATCGGAACCTTGGAGACTATAAGAGATACCCGATCGGTTAAATTTGGGGCAAAGATACATATTTTGCTTCTTAATAATAATTTAAAAAGATAAGTTTTTGTCTTGACTTCATTTGTTCTTGAAACGTTTCCAAAAATAAATTTTTCAATATTGCTCTCCAAATACATAAGTTTCTTACTATTAGGAATTTCTAAAATTAGTACAAACTGCCTGCAGGCTGTACTGTACTCTGTATTCGATTATCTTCTATTTTCCGTACTCACCTATGTATTGTATGGCAGAGATCATCTATCTGTTCAACCTTCTTGAACTTGTTTCATTTGTCTTTGGAAAATTCTCGAACAGATGAGCTAAGTGCATTTAATTTTCAATCATTGTTAACACGTACCTACAACTTGATATAAAATACATGCTTTACTATACAGATGCTTGAAAACCTCAAATTCTACGCAAAAGGACTTTTAATGCAATATTCTGTATATTTTTAGATTTTTAGGACCCGCATGAAACTTCAACAGGTTTTGATGTCTATTGCATTTTTTTATTGTAGATTTTACAATAAGACCATTTCTATTTCATTAGTAAAAGAATTTTAGTCGAAGTTAAGATATTCTAAGGTTAAATGTGTGTTTTACGTTTACCAGAAGCCAATTGTTATGAGGTAGTATATTTTTGATTTACCTGTCTATGATGTGAAATCGCTGAATTCAACTTCAGATATATCGAGAGGACCAGTTTTACCGAAAATACTTTTTGTATAATACAAAACCTGAGAATCTCCCACAGAAATTCTGTGAAGATAAATTATGCTGTAAAATAAAGCAATTACTCTATTTTCCTAATTGACAATTTTCTTATATTGTTTATACCTTGAATTTTTATAAATGTGCGGTTTTTAGTAAGTTGTAACGTAATCTTGCGTTACAATATATGTCAATAAGACCCTTTTAGCCTTAACCCAACTAAACTCAGCAGTGATCTTGAGCGTAGGTAAGAAGGTTATATACGCACAAGTATAATTATGAAAGAAATTTATTAAAATCAAACCAATAGTAAAATTTAAGATTGGTAATACAAAAGTCATAAGCAGGTAAGTATTTTATACAAAATATACCAATCAAATAAACTAATGTGGTAAACCTAAATCAAATATCAAAATTATAGAATGATCTAAAAGAGTACCAGCACATAAACAAATAATAGAAATAAGCAGATATGTTGCAAGATACGATGCGAGTTCTAAGAATTGATAAGGTTTTAAATACAAGTAAATAATAATAAAATTAGAGACTAGATAGAGATATAATTCCCTGAATTTCTCCAATACAAAAAGCGAGCCTAGAAATAATTCACAATTATTGAAGGAATAAGGGAACAAAGAGGAATACTGTATTGAAAACTAATGGAAAATTAGATTTTTAGGACATTATTAGAAGACTCTTACAGAAACATAATTAGTATAAGATAGCAGCAAGATAGGAAAATTAGAATTACTAAGGTAGAGAAATTGTAGTGGTTCCCTTCAGCTTATAAGAACAAAGATAACTAACAACAATTACAATTACTTTTCAAAATTTACTAAAAATCCTGAAAGATATTTATCCTGGGTGTCTCTCTAACAGAAAAAATAAACCAACCCTTGAAAGTTGATTACTGAGGGATTAATAAAAGAACCAGTTAATGTGGGGTGATCCCCGCCTATATGGATTATAATACAGGACGGAAAGATAACAACTTGAAATTGAGATGAGATGTAGTGGATGTCTTACAAGGCATGTGATTAACTTCAAAACTAAACCTAGTAACAGACAAAACAAAAGATTGTCACACACATCACATGAGATCTTATCTAACACAATAAAACTATTATTCAATAAAATTAGTGTTGGATTGCTTTATTTTGGAATCAATTAAGAAAAAACTTCAAAATTATTACTTTTCAATTTACCTCAATGATATTGATGCGACCGGTAATAAGATTTTTTTTAATCTCTAATTATAAATAGCCTATATAAATAAATCTCATTAATTTAAGACCGTTTATTGTAAAACAAGGTATAAAAGTAGTTTCTTGGTTCTGTGTAATAGATACTTTTGGTAATAAACGATATTGTACAACAAATAAACCTGTTGTACAAGTACACAAGTTGCTTTAATTAAGTTTGTCATCTTGCCTCTAGAGAAGAGGAGCTTTTTAGTAATGTGATGTAAAGTTTTTATTTTCAACAAAGGTCGATTTATGATAGTTTGTTTAATATGTCATAAATATGTATTTTTGATTAAGTATAAAGTTCCTTTAAAGAGTAAGAAAAAAATTAATAACAAAATATTTTTCGATAAGAAAAGAAGAGTGGGGTACATAAAAAATTTAAACAAATATTTTATTTATAAGGATGCAATTAAACAAGTTTAACTTTTTGTAAGGGTGCGAGGAAAAGAACACGAATTCTTTAATGCGTAAATTGATGCAGCGATTAATAAATAAAACTTCTAAAATTGTACGTGATAGTATATCTAAATAGATAATAGGACAATAAATTCTTTCCTTAAAACGTGAAATACAGTTTTGACAGAAATACTCCTTTCACTAGTAAAAGGAATAAATTTCCATTTTCATTAATTTCCCCTAAGATTCGCAGAAAAAGTATTGTCGGTTGATACAGGTATGTTCAAAATGCCCGCGCATATTTATAAATCAAACAGGTGTTTCATGATCAAGTTACTTAAGAACGAGTTGATCGTCAGTTGTTCTGTGACCTTTTACCAGGTGACTTGATGTTCATCATTACACAAATAAAATGATATATTTGAAAATCGGTAGTGTATAAAAATTGCGTTGATTCTTTGATTACATTTTTAATTCCTTATTGTTGCATAGTTTACCATCTGGTAAGTCTATTTTTATTTGCGCAAAGTTCTTTGTTATAAGTTAAAAAATAATAGTAACACTTCGACTTCTTCCGCAATAGACTTGTGTTTTTATTTTGTTTTTTAAAATCTTTATTTTAATTAAGAATGAAAAAGACATATGTAATGATTCAAGAATATGCAAATTCTTAATATGTTGTTCTACTGTATTTCGTTAATAATGATAATAAAAATTATTTTATTCAATTCAGTCATCGCTGTGCAAATATTAAAAATACACTACATTAAATAAATCGAAGGTAAACAGGTATTAAAATTACTTTATAAAGGGGCTTTCTCCGGGATATTACTATACACATACCATATATCGTTATCTCAATAACATTCCCGTATCATTAGTAATTAATACAAGGCAAAAACCTGAGAGAAAAATCTGCATTTGATAGGAAATGATCTTTTTTTATATTGGAATTAAATTAACTAGAACTTGTTCAAAGCTCGATATTAAAAACTAAAAAACTAAAAACTTGTACTAAAACAAGTTATTTAAAATAAAAATCAAGCTGTATACATACACAGTAATTTTCTTGGTTGTTGCGGTTTTACTATCTGGGATCTGTCTATACGTTGCAATGCAATTTAATAAGAAGTCAGTGTTACCTTTAAAAGAACACTTCTCTTATTCATGCTAAAAAATCTCGTGTTAAAAAGAGACAAACTGTCTTTTTCCTAAAATTTCATTAATATTCTTTTTCCATTTAATACCCATTTTAATGAACCATAAAATAATAAAAACAGTTGACAGTAAATATACAATTACCTTCGTAGAAAAAAGTATATTAAAGTCAACGTTTGTTAAATGAGTTCTTTTTGTATTATTAGAATTCTAATCTGATCCTTTTAAGATATTTGACCTAGTTTTCGATAATTTTTATGCATTTTATAAAGTTTGTAGAGGATTAGACAGAATAAGAAAAAAGCTTTTAAAAGTACCAACCTTGACTTCTCTGCACGAATAATTTAAAAGTTTTAAGAATTACACAAAACATGAATAATACAAAGAATTTAATATCGATTTTCCTTCATTTGATCTTAATTTTTAATATTCGAAACATACTTAAGAAAAAATAAGTAATAAATAGCCGAGATATGGCAACTTCTCATCCATCATTCAATACTACCTTTTTGGTTAGAGAATCTATTTGAAGTCGGATTTTGTTGAAAATTCAGCAGTCAGAATCCTGACGATATTCAAAAATTCGGTAGAGATTCAATATTCCAACAAACAAAAATTACAAATGAAGATAGAATTAATATGAAATTTCTAGCATTATATTCCTAACGTGATTGTTTTCATTAAAAGGTAAAAAGCTAGAAACTACAGTCTAATATTAGTCTTACGGCGCAGAAGTTGAAAAACAAAAACTTAACATATTGATTCTCTTTATCTATTGCCATTGTCTGAATACGAAGTGTACTTGCGGCTAACAACAACGACGCATGATTCTCGTTCCTTAACTGAAAAAGAAGGAGCCAGAAAGTTTCCGGACGCCACACAGAATACTGCAAAGTATCTGGAGAAGCAAACTTTTAAATCCTATTAAGTCTTATTATTAGAAGCAAGCATAAACAGGATTTATCGTTTAAGTAGTTATGAATAGTGACCAAGATAAAAAAAAACTAAATAAATGACGCACGGGACAGTTTCTCATGACAGTGTTAACTTGGCTGTGGAAGTAACGCCATTTAGACTATAGAAAGTAATTCCAGTAGCGAAGACAATGTGGTATCTACGTAGCATCAATATCAGTGCATTTTTAATTAAATTCCATTTACTCTTTCAACATGAACGAAAATATTTATATGGCAGATTTTTGAATCAAGAAACCTGTGTCCTAAAATGCACCGTTTTGTAGATATAGTATGTGAAAATTTCCACCACTGATGGAAGGACCCATTTCAATAAACTCTATACTATCTAAGAAATGAGCGCTTCATATAGTAAAAACCATACAGACAATTCTATATGAATGTCACCACTTGTTTCTGAGATATCAAAAAAAAAGAATTTTTGAAACACTAAACTTAATTTCGACTTGTAGGAATCTGCTGCATTAAATACTTTCTTTCATTTCAGAGACTCTGTATAAGCACTAAGGAATTTGTAAAACTAACAGATTCGGTGTTATTCAGTTTTTCTTTTGAGAGCTCGTCAAATTTAACAAGCTGTTTTTGTCTTTTAACTCTTAACAAAGTGATCGAGAAACTTGAAGGGTAGTTTTACTTGATTTCTAGTATTACGTGGGTCTAAACCTAAAAGTTTTGTTATTTATTTGTAGTAAAATGTCATGCAATTTGTAATTACCCCTCATATAATTAAAAACCTTTTCAATTATACAATTTTAGTAAGCTACTAGATAGAGTTATTATTGCAAAGCATGTCGTAACTTAAATTGAATAACACTAAAGTTATTAGATTTTAGACTTTACAACACGTAATCACAATTAGCAATAAAAAGATAATAGAATAACTCTACAGTATACAGGATGTTCTAGGCGTTTCAATGAAAAAAATCAGCTAAATTTCATTTTGCGTCTTATCAATGGTTCTGCATGTAATGTAATTTCTAGAGACGGGAGATTTTATTTCATCTTACTAGAATTGTAAAATCGAGAAGTTGCAATTGCATAATTTGATGACGTTTTTCAGTAAATAACTGAATAAACCCGTAGAATGAAATAAGAAAATCTAGAAATAATTACAATAATTAATATATGATATATCGAAGTTCTGTACTTTTCCACCGTACAAATTTCTATTTTTCTGTCTACTACCGAAAATTAAACGATTTTTTCAACTTCTATAATCTTATAGTACATTGAAGCGAACAAATCTGGTTCTGGTAGAAGTCACATCTATTTATAAAAATGATCAAAAGGCAAGCGACGTTAAAGTGTAAGTTCTGGGTAGTTTAGTATATAAAAAGAAAGAACACAAACGAAGTTTTTTAAAGATAGAATTCACTGAACAAGTCTTACTGCAACCCTACGTATAATTAAAATTAATAAAATGTTATTGATACTTTATTAATTCGATTTTACATAATTATTATACTTTATACTATTCAAAATGTTTACATATATTTATAAAATTCAACTCTTAATATTCAGAAATATTTCTAGATTATAAATTGTAAAAAAGATATTTTAACACTAATGTTTCCCAGGCATGTTTGTTTCTTGCTGTGGAGTTCTTCAAATAATATTCTAATTCTAGAAAGTTCTAGAATTGTTCGGTATTATGCATAAGATATACATTCTTATAAAGATTATCATTTTAGCAAGATTAATCTTGAGAAAACAATAACCTGGTGAGTGCATAGAGTCTGTACAGGGTGTCTCAAATTTGGTGTTTCAAAATTGGTAGCTTTATCTTTCAAAATAAATTGAATGCAAAAACAACAACTTGATAATATAAGTAATTAACGTAAATTGAGTAGAGCTTTTCTTACAAAAAGAAAGCTAAACATAAGTCTGCTATAAACAAGAAACAGTGAGGAACAAAAAATACTTAGCAGCATAGTTACAGCCAGTTAAGACCTGTCTCATAAGTTTCGGTACACATTAAAGACGGTTGATATAAAATTTGCCAGAGTACCATGGATATGCATGTTTATAAAAACAATTGCCACGAAGTGACGATGACAGTTGCTTGACAATTAATGTGCAAAAATGTCGTACAAGTTGGAGTTAAGGAAAAGAATTCATTAAGGCGAGTAAAACGAGACCATACTCGCTTTGCATAGACAAGAAATAAAAAAGTTATTAATTTTTGAACCTAACCTAACATCTAACTTAACCTCTAACTTAACCTTTAACCTAACCTCTAATCTAACCTTTAACGTAAACCTAACCTCGAACCTAACTTCTAACCTAACCTATAACCTAAGACTAACTTAGTTAAAACCAGTATACTTCATGTGAAAAAATGAGTTTTGTAAAATAGGAAAAAAACTCTTCTAGAAAATCCCGTAGGAAATTAATTAATTCAAAAATTAATAACTTTTTTTATTTCTGTCTATGCAAAGCGAGTATAGTCTCGTTTTACTCGTCGTTGCATGAGCTTTCTGAAAATCTATAGGTTGACCTATATACCTCTGGGGCCAGAAGTAAATTTTACCCAAAATTCTGAATTTGTTTGCAAGTAAAAAGATATCACGAAAAACTATTTATCGCGCCATAAAGGATTCCAGGGAGAGTACAGTTTGTGTAAATACAAAAAAGTGTGACCTTTCACTTACTTTGACTGACCGGTAAGTGAATTTGTCAAAAGTGCTCGAAATCGCATTGGTTTGCCAATCCTATGATTCGAGCGGAAAGTCGATGTTTCAAAAGATAGTGTTCATTGAACTTTGACGCAAAACGGTGTCAAATATCTAAAAAGGAAAAAAATCCTCAAGTACACTACAGAGCAGTTGCAGAAAATACAAAAATGCCACTGTGCTTTACGACGAAAGCATTTCAAAGATGAAACATTCATTATTTTCGGTGACGGGAAATATCTCACGTTTTGCAATTTGTCAGTAACCGGAAACGGTGGTTTGTAGTACGCTGATAACGTTTTAGCTTGTCCTGAAGATGTGAAATTTAAAAGTGCTGCTAAATTTGAATCTAAAATGTTAGTTTGGTGTGTGATATCATTAAATGGAGTTTCTGAACCATTCATATCCAATGTCAGGTCTCCTATAATCATATATAAAGCAGTGTTTAGCAAAATTGGACAACTTTATTCAAGACAATTATAAAGGCGATCGGATTATGTTTTGGTCGGACTTAGCACCGTTTCATTATGCTAAAACAGCTCAAGAATGGTTAAACATTAAAACCATTTCTGCCAATAGAGTATTTTTGGTCACTTTTAGGTAGATTAGTCCACAGTGATGTTTGGGAAGCCAAAACCAAAGACCAACTTCGGAGTCGCATTAAACGGAAAATTAAAAAAGTTGACAAGAGAGTCGTCCAATAAATGATGCGTATATAAAACATATTCTAAGACAAATTGAAGACCATGGACTAACTTCAGTTGTATTGTTTGTTTTTTGAAGTTCTTCATTTATATTAGGTAGCAAAATTCTGTTTTGCGCCAAAACTTATGAGACAAGCCTTAGTAGCTTGGAAATTCGTTTAGAGACAGTCCTTACTACTACAGCTATATCGGGCTATATCTTATATGAAACCCCATGACAGTTTGGCAAATTAAATATCCATTCAGGAGTATATTTATTGCTGTTTTTACCACAATATCTACCTCTCCTCTATCACCTAAGTAATTTCAGCCGCAACTTCGTACTAAACACTTCGCATCCGCGTGCACGCCTTAAGCATAGCCACAAAACGATTTGTTACCACCACAATGTTGTCCCGTTGCCATTCTTGCGAAAGAGGAGTTCGCTTTTAAAACGGCCAGCGTTGACAAGCCAGCCCAGACTAGAATATCTGTCCTGAGTATTTTATTCGTGCAAGTTCCATAGGTATATATTTATAAGTATAAAGATGAAAATAGGCTCATGTGAAACATATGTGGACATGCTATTGGCCGAGAAAGAGAAGACAAACGAGTAAATATTGAATAGTCTACATGTCAGGTGTCCAGATGGCCTGTAATTGAAGGCTATTCGTTGTTATTTGTAGGAATATTAGTTGCAGTTTTCTCAAATTTCTCGACTTGTTTTAGTATAAGTAAAAAAAGGTCTCAAAGTTTTTAGAAAACTAAACTTTCATCATTGCTTGATCGATTTTTCTTAATCATAGAATCAGCTTTTCATTCGTAGACTCAACACATTTTCCTAATCAAATGTTTTTATTCTCTTCACCTGTTTTTATTGTTTTGATTTTCATGTGCTTCTAACAATACGCTGCATCTTTTGAAGCGAAGCTTTTGACAGAGTATAAGAGCTTGGACGATTTAGAAACAGAAGTCTAGATTGCAGGTGAGAATTGTTGTTTGAATATCAAAACCTTGTGTATCTGAGAAGCTGCTGATTTAGGATAGATGGTGTGCGGTATCAAACAAAAGCAAAAACAAACATTTCTTGAATCACAATAAGAGATGCAACATCTTTCACTTCAAAAATCAGAAGAATAATGAATTGCGTATTTTGATTACTTTTATATAAATGTATAAATATATTTCATCCTGTTAATGGTTAAGAATAAAACTTGTTTACAGAAAGTGAGATACTCGAACCTCTTTTTTTAATACTGGGTGGAACCAAGCTCTTGGGAAAAGTTTGCGACAAACAGTTGCATAACACAGAAACAGTAAAGTTTAGACCCCTATAGTGATATATTGTCATATTCAGCAATGTACCAAAACCAAGAACATATCAAAATATGTAGTGTTTCATTAAAGGAAAGAAAACAAAATCTGTATGGCTTGCTTTTACGAAATATCCTGTATAGTTATACTAGCTTTTTGCAACTCCGTCGAGTTTTGACTGTTTTGCATCATAAACTATAATTCTATTTTACTGGAAAATAGTATAGAGAATAATTAAGTCTAAAATTTAGACATTCCTCAGTGGACCATTTCGCGAAAAAGGTGAACAAAAATCGAAAAGCAAAATTTCTCAATTTCATGTTTAGTACCCAATTTGATAAAAGAGGCAGGACTGCACGTCGTTGTGGAAAGACAATCAGTTGGGCCTTCAAACATAAAGTGTGAGCGTGGTCAAAGTGAGTCATCTGTGCGACCGACGCTCTCGCCACGCGTTTGTAGCGTAAATTTAGGCGATGTTTAAAGTGTTATTAATTTTAGTTCAAGTGACTTTTTGCACTCCAGATTAATGGAGAGAGTGTTGTCGAAGGTATGTAAAATGTTTTCTATTAGTTGTTTAATACAGCTTTATGTTTTTTTCCGATTATGAACAGTGACGTCAAAGGTAACTCTTTATTGTTTTATATGCATTAATATTTTTGAAAAACCAACTGTATAGCTAAATGTTAGTTTCCAATGACTAAATTTATTACTTTTTTTAACTAAATATCTTTTACTTTTTTTCAGCGAACACCGTTGATTTCGAGTGCAGTCGGCAGGAAAAT